>JANHFX010028199.1:0-11202 GCA_027560015.1 Chloroceryle amazona
GAAGACCTTTCCTGTGGCTTTGTTGCTGTGATAAATGCAGTGGGTTCCAGGGACTTCTGAAAGTGAGCCTTTGAAACTGGCCTGACACACAAAAGAGAGAACACTGAGCTAATTTTGAAGAGCAAGTAAAATCACATTGTATTGGACTTTAAAAAGAATGGTACATTGTATCCTGCTGGGCCCCTTATGGATAAATGAACATTGATGTTTCAGAATCAAAGTAGCCCATGTGGATTCAGTCTGAAGTGTTATGTAACAGCTGAGGATTTTAGGAGTATTATGATGTAAAAGCTGATGCTTATTTAATAAACTGATCATTAATTGCAGTTAAACAATTTACTTTGGGAGTGAAACGAGGAGTAGCTTTGCAGCTCTTTTTGTTGTAATTGCAGCATCTGTTGCAAGCCTAAGTTTCTCTTACCTCGCAGGCGTATTTTGCTGCTTTGATGCTGTGTGCATATTCCTGGCAGTGTTTTAACATGTGCTTTAGTCTGTGCCTGCACCGTGACACACTGACCAGTTTGCTCAGGACAGACTACAGAAACAAACTGCTGATCCACAGTAACTTCTTGTGATCGTGGTTTCCTAGCCGTGCTTTTTCTTATTTTTGTCCTCTCTTTTTCTACCACTTCCAATTAAATCACTGCATCATGTCATTGTACCAGCATTATAAAATGATGATTTTGTAGGAAATTTATGATTAATTTTTCTTAGAAGTGCTGCTGTGGCTGGTGGGGGAATCCATCAGTAGCTAGCAAGATCTCTAATCACAAGCTTTGAATAAGGTGCCAACTGCTTAATTTGGGACCTGTCAGTTGCGCCTCTGAATCTGCCATGTAATGTATGTGGCAGCCACTCCAACTTTGAAGATGTTGTTCTGAAGTGAGAAGGCTCACATTCTCAAAATGTTTAAACTTTTTAATTGCCTCCATTTCTGCAGCAGCCACCGGCTCAAGAAAGAAGAATGGGCTTTTCATATTTACACTTTACAAGGCAATATCCTGTCCTAGAAAGGATGTTGTGGGAACAGGTATGAGTGTTGTGGAGAAGGAAGAGTTAGTACCTGAGATGCTAGATAAAAATCAAAAAAAAAATTCATCAATGCCCTAACGCACCACATGGGAGATCAATTAAAAAGGAAAGAAAACCAGTGTTACCCTGTTGAACTAAAACCAGAACATCTCAACAACTTCAGTTCTTCCAAGAATAATAAATCCCAAACTTTGCAGTGAACAACTAAGCTTCTTGTTGTCAAAAGGTATGAAAGAAATGTTACATTCCCTGAGAGGGTAAACAGATTCAAGGTTTGCCACAGGTTTGATGATAATTCCTGCAGACATTTTCTCCTGTGGAATTCCATTTGTGGAATAAAAGCAAACAGGTTCCTCTTACTTGAGCCTGTGGTATAAGGCAGTGTTCACAGCAACTCGTGCTGGGTGTTGGCAATAGTAGGCTTGGGAATATTTTTACCATTTATTTTTAGGTGGAAAATCTGATATTTCCCCTCCTAACTTTTAGACAGTGTAAATTTGCTTAGTTTTTGAGGAAGTCCTGATTTCACACAGACACATTAATAAGGAAAAAACAAGTTTGCACAGATTTGCGCTGTGCAGATTTAATAGGATTGATGCATGGAACAGTGCTCCACTATTGCCCTGTCTAAATACAGGGTTTAATTGTGTTCCTTTTTTATTTTTTAAGTGACCTTCAGGAAGTGGCATATCAGCTGATAGAGCAGAATAAAAGCTTTTGCATACGGTTTGCCAATACTAGTACTAAAGCCACTGCTTTGTTACCTATGTGTGGAGCCTTGGTACCAATCTGTGCATCTGGTACACACAGCGCAATTTCCAGTGGGCTAATCTGTAGGTGACAGACACCACCAGTGATGCTTCAGCCACGTCACATGCAGAGCTAGCTCTTCAGCCTCTGGGAGTCTGCTGAGTTAGAGAAGCTCTCACCAAAAGATTTCTGACTGCATGTGTTCTCAGAGAAGGAAATTTGAAGAAGACTTTCCCATAAAGGCTTGAGAGCTTGCTGTGGGAGTTAGTAGTGACAAATACCTTTCGTGTAGCACAAATTGGGGGCTATAAGCTTAATTAGGACATGTATTTTGTAAAATGAATTGCAAGGGGGGGAGGGTGCTCCACCTTCTTTTTAATTATATTTATACAACTATTTATACACTAATTATGTGTTTTACTGTGAACATCAAGTTATATTGGGAAGTAAATGGTATAGGCTGAGTCTGAATTTTAATTGTGAGCAATGTTTAAAAAGCAATTAAAGCCAAGAGGTGTGCTGAGTGATAAATGGGGGAGGAGGCAAGCAATTGAAAGTGAGATGATCTTTCTGTAACAGTTTAAGGTTCAAGAGATGCAGTAGGGAGGTGACTTGTGCACAGCCTGAACTTCTGCGGAGCTTTTGCACAAGGCAAATCCTCTGGCATCACAATATTTGTATGCAAGGCTTCAGCTGACACCTTTAACTTTCCCAGTGGCTTTACTTTACCCCAGTATGGGGTATTTAATATGGTGAGTACTTAATTATAGAAACATAATTCACTGAATGTAACAACTTTAATTGTAAAAAGATCAGGTTTATTATGTTTTTGGAAGATATTAAGGAAGTGAGATTCTGTCCATCTGAGTTTTCTTCCTAGTGAGTCACAGACCTTTACACAGCACTCTGATATTTGTATGATTTACAGCTGGGGCACATGCTCAAAAGTAAACAGACTGAAACTCTAAAGAGGTTGCAGCAGTACTTTCATGTTATCTAAGGGGCCTTTTGATTACTAATCAACTTAAAGTATTTTCTTTGTATGCAGTTCTCTCATCTGCGTTAGTGTCTCTTGACTGTCAGGTTACTGGGGGCAACACAGGTTCAGCAGAAGAACAGCCCCCTGTAGCTTTTAGTTAGTTGAATCTTTCAAGCAAGCATCTCCCTTCCTTCCAGAAACACACAGAATGTGAAGTGATAGAACTTTACAGAGGTGCAATGGCTGATGAGTCATTACTTCAGCTTCTGTATTTTAAAATGTTTGTTGTGTCTGTAACCTAAAACTTGCCAAATTTTGGGCCAGTTTTAATTCTTTCTTGTGTTCAGGGAAGAGTGTGATGTACCAAAGTTAGGGAGAGTTAAGTTACGGTACTGATTCTGTTTGCTGAAAGAAAATAATTAAGTTTCTCCACTGTTTTGAAAACCCTTTTCTTTGAAGACCTTCCAGATCTTTAACCCAACTCTTTCAAGTGCAATAGAAATTATTTAGTATGCAAAGAAGCAATATTTTGAAATGCTAGCAACTGTTTAAGGCATCATGGCAACTCCTATATTTAAAAGTACTTATTTGGAAATAATTCAGAGCACTTTTTCTTACTTGATGGATTTTGCTGTATTTTGTTCTCCAAGAAATGCAGAACTGCATCACCAAATACAAACTGACACGCAGTGACTGTTCCACTGCAGCAGAGCTCTGTCGCTGAGCCCGAGTACCTGCCGAGAACCAGCTGCGATCTGGTTCCTCCGGAGTGTGAGATGGTGCGTGCCAGGACAGTGGCCCAGCCCCCTGCACTCTGCTTACCCCTCATTTCCTCTGAAGGTGCCATGGACGTGTCCCTGGCTGGCAGTGGGGCAGGGTTCTGCTGCACTGGGACACGCGGTGGTAGGTGAGGACCCCAGCAGCATACACCAGCTATACCTGGGGAAGAAGTTGGAATTGGCGAGTGTGTTAGTACATTATTTATCCTTATTAAAACTGGAAAATGTCTCAGCGTTGTTACTGCCAAGCAGCATCATGATTGTGTAGATAAGACTGCCTTGTGGGGAAGAATTGCCTCTATTCAAGCATTTGAGAGCACAGGGGTAATATCAGTGCTAAGCGAAACTCCATAGCTATAGATTAGATTTCACCTGTGATGGAAAGATTTTATTGGGAAGGACTGTTTCTTCTGGCACACTGCTGCACACCTCGCCTGTGTTTGTGTGGTTCGTTGGCTCTTTGCTGTCTTCAACAAAAGCTACTCCAGACCACTGTTTCTATCGCTGGAAACAGAGCACAAGTTTGAAACCAAAACACTTTCTGGATTTGAAGTTCCAGTAGTCACCAGGGAGGGCAGAAAATCAATGTTACCAGTGACAAAGCACCAACTGAGCAAGGGAAATAAAGCTGGCTCCTAGACTCAGAAAAGGAGATTACAAGGATTCCCTATGCCATTAGTTATGGTGGGTTTTATTTAGGAGAAAAGACTCTATACACATTTGTAACCAGTTGTTTATACTGTAGGCCACTTCTGTTTTCATTAATACTCAGACACATTGTGATTTGGAATTTCCTTGCTATAATTACATTAAAATATAGGCATAAAGGAATGGGGGTTTTTTTATAGTTTTTTTCAAGTCTTTGTTTCTTAAAAAATGGCTTATATCAAATATGCTTCAAGTGTTTTGTTTTATATTGCTGGTTTGAAGTGCAGATCAAGTCAGCTTTGCAGCAGCCACCATGTATAGATGTATGAAGAACATCTTTTTGTAAATATCAGTCAATACATCTTGAGTGTTTTATAGAACGTAACATAAAAAGCACATTCCCTGCCAAAACTTCCTTTGTACCGGGCTTCTCCCTAATGTAATTTCCATCAGTTAAAGAATAAAGAGAACATGGTTTTGGGCCCGTTTTGCTTGGCAGTGCACAAAGGAAAAGAAGGTTGTAGGGGGGTTGAGAGTATTATTTCTCAGCTACTTCACACAAAGAAATACTGTACTGCTTTCAGAAATCTCTTCATACAAATGCCTCCTGTCACAAGCGATCAGTGTTAGGCCATTTTGACACCGCTGTACGGGACACTGCAGTGGGTTATAAAATTGTTGTCCTGGACTCAACGCAGGGCTGGAACTGGGTACGGGCTGTAGGTCTGATTTTCCATACTCACGTGGGTACTGATTGTGGAGAGAGAATTGTTTGTCTGGTGCAGTGCACTTACAGGACACAGTTCACCTCCTGAAGAGCTGCTTGGAGGCGGGCTGGCTCGGAAGGGCTGAGAGTGTCTGTGTCTGTCTCTCTCTAGGTCTGTGCAGTCATGCCTGCTCTCTTAACAGGAAGGAGTAGGAGACATGTTCCATCGCTTGCACATGGAGTATGGCCTTCTGATTTTGTCAGCCTGTCTCTTATCACAACCCTGATTGTTTAAAATCTGCTTGGTTGTTCTTTCTCTAGTTTTAATTTAACTGCAACAATTTGTTTGAATGGGGATCCAAACAATATCGGAGGGTTGGACATTTTGGGGAGTCTGTATTTCTGGCCTTTACATCCATAGTGGTAGGTGTCCTACCAGTGCATTATCCCATCCTGAAAAGTTTGACCAGAGAACACTGAGTGCATGGCTGTGTCTTCTGCCAGTTCTCTGTACCTGGAGCCAAGGCTGAACTGGGAAAAAAAGCTGAACGCTCACTTCAGAGGGTTGGGAGGGAAGAAGCCAGAGAGCTGCCCACTGCCTAGAGTGGGCAGTGCTGCTGCAGGAGAGGGAATGGCCCTGGCAGGCAGCAGTTAGCCTGGTTCAGCAGCTGCCTAAAGACATTGGGAGGAGAGAGCCTGTGCTGCATGCTTGATATGTGCTGAAGTTGTTCTGCTGTCGTAGCCTGGCACAGCAAAAGGCATAAGGTAAAGAGCTGAACTTCCCCATGGTTGTTAGCATAAACATATGCGCATGGACATGCTTCATGCTTGTTAGACTTATATCCCTGTTGCCCTCTTTCAAATGATCTGTGTAATACTGAAAATGAGATTACAGTAAATAAAATGCTCAGCCTGCTTTGCAACTGTCAATAAACAAATGTCTCTATTTTATGTTGTGTGCACACATTTGCTTATCAGATGTTTCCTGCAGTTCTGCTTCTTGATGCTCTTTGTATGTCTGTCCTTTTGGGAGTAGCATATGAATTTTCTCTCCTAATTAACAATATTGCACTGCTTAAACTAGCTTAGTAATGACAGGAGTGGCCATTGCTTCATTACTGTGTAGCAAGAAAGATTCAATTCCCTTGACTTCTGCTGGTCACAAGTACTTTGGAGATAGGTGACTTTATTCCCATGCTTAACCCATTTTATGTTCGAAACATCAAACTTCCTCATTGGTGGATTTTCTGTGGAAACATTCTCTAGATCTGGCTCTTTGACTTAAAACAGAAAGTGGCGATCTTACTGGGTTACTTATATTACAAGGAATTCCATCAGATTTTCCCAGTGTCCTTGTTTTGAATTTTCATTGAAGTACTTTATTTTAATATTTAGTTTTAAGAGTTGGTTTCTTGGTGTTAGTTCAGTATTGCAGCCAGTTTTATTTGTAGTCTGTCTCCAGTACATGGCCCAATAGAGCATGCTGTCAAGCTTGGGGGAGAGAGATACGTTTGGAGATTTTGGAGGAGGCAAAGGCCTGTCTGTACTTTTTCATGTTTGTTTGGGCTTTTTTGTTCCATTCTAATTAATTGCTTTTTAATAAGTGTGAGCCATTTAACTTCCAATGCTAGTTTTGTTTTTTTCTGTACGTGAAGTTGAGGAGCCACATCAATATTTGTGATTTTAATGCATTTTGAAGCAGAACTGGCATATTTCTTTGGTGGTATATTCTAGCAAAATTGCATAGGCATTGCATAATGAAAACAACTAACTTTGCCCCTGGGTGTCCATTTTATTCACAGTGAGAAGGGGAATCCTGATGTGCAAATGAAGGGGCACTCTGTATTTGAGTGAACCGGTTTCTTTTTTGTTTTTCAGTCTGCTGTTTCCTCACTTTTTTGTTTATTGCAGGCATTTAGATGTGGTCGGTTTGTTTCCTTCAATAGCTTCTGACGTTTTCCAGGTTCTTTTGGGTGCTTACATATTTCTTTTTTTAAAAGAAATTTCTGTCCCTCTATAGATAATTTTGCAGCTTTGCTCGAACTGCAAGGTCACAAACTCTGTACCCTCGAGTGAGCTGTAGCTTTGTGTTTAACATGGGTCAGGTTTTAACTTCATTTGCCTTTAAACACAGTTTCATGCTTTACTTTCACAGTAAAGGTACACTGGCTGTTTCAGTGCTAGTACACAGTGTTCCTTTTTATTTGCTGTTGCTGTGGATGTCGGCTACTATTAACACAGTAAGAAGAAAAGATTTTATTGATATTTGTATAAGGTGTTTGGTTTATTTTTCCCCATTGGCTGTGTCATTAAGTAATAACCACTATAGCTCAGTGTTATTTCTACGTAAGTTTATAAAAGTGCACACCTCACTTGAAGGACTAGGCATTTCTTCCCCAAACTGTTGCATAGAGAGTACTGTTCAGTATATAAAGTGTTAAGCTGTGGCAGTGAAAAATATGTTCTCAAGTTGTATGACACTCTGGTGACATGTATATAATTAGCTCTGGGGAAGTGGTATTAACCGAGTTGAAGTAGTCCTGGTAGTGAAATTTCCCTTGGCTTGGGCAGAGCAGCCTGCACTGTGAGGGCAGTAGGGCAGGGGTGCAGGTTACCTTATCATGGCACAAGAAACAATTACTTGCTCCCACATATCATCTACCCTTGGTTTTGGTCTGCCTCTTACTTGGCTGAGATGTGGGGGGCTTTGGGGGGCTTCTGCTTTCTGAAGCAGACAGCTCCTCCATGCAGGCTGGGTCTGGCTTTTCCATCATCTGGAAGCTCTGTGAGGAGGAGACAGCTGTATTTCCAAGCTGGTTGGCGACTGCTTAGAAGGAGAGGAAAATGCCGAGATAACAAAGGTTATCTCCTGTCTAACTGACCAAAATGAGGCCAGCTGGGTATTTCGGTCAGACAAAACACCTCCCTTGGAGTGATTCAAAACACAGTCTGCAGTTGAGTGTGCGGCGTGAGGGAGAGGTTTGCGATGAGCAGATTATTTCATCCAGCATCAAGGACAGTCAGGGCCTCACTCTCTTCTGTGTTGTTTTGTTTTGTCTTTGAGGAAGGTGGCTTTTAAGTATGGCATGGTGTTTCCTGCCCTGCTGGGTGAGGTGATGCGGTCCTCTGTGGTGTGTGGACTGCTGCAAGTTGCCATGGCAATAGAAAGCCTCCCCAGCCGAGGACTGAAATGCTCCATCGTGATGTCTTTTCTGGGAAATGGCTACAGCAGCAGAGACGCCTCATCCTGTTGGGGAGCAGAGCTGCCTTTGAGTATCTAGTCTGTGATGGAAATGTACTGACCCTACCTGATGCAGTTGTGGACCATAGCATGAGGAATGTTTATTTTTAGACTGAAAGGGTATCACAGCTTATTGAAATGCATCTCTGGGCTTGTGTGGAACACACATTTCTGGTGTACTGTGTTCCTTCTGCCTAGCAGGGATGCATTCCCCTCACCTGCTCCCATGTAAAAGCATGAGTAATGCATTGGAATTTCCTAGCTAGATCAATCAAATCCTGCATTTGGTGTCTTCCTCTTACTTTATAACTTACATTTCAGTACATAATGAGTGATTATAAGGACAGTTCTTATATAAGCCACTTTAATGGAATTTGTTGACTTCAGTATCCCATTCTGATCTCACTTGCTGCTCTTCAGCTTCACTGACTTCAGCAGAATAATTTCTGATGCACAGAATGATAAGGGAGGTTCACAATATGAAATGCCCAAGTGCTGCAGCGAGGGGAGGCAGCCGGGCGTGCTCCCTTCCACATTGCTGTTCTCACAATGTGGCCTTTCTGTCAGAGAATAATCCTGGTCCTCACATGATGCAAATATCCATCAGGGATAGAAGGGAAACTGGTAGCTGTTTCTGTGTACAGACAAAACACGCTCTGAATTTCAAAGCTGTTGTATTCCTTCACTCTCTCTGCACACATAGAAATTTCATGCAATTAAGTTTGTAGACTGGATTTTTATTACTCTCCTTTTACCTCATCTAGCCTGCTGTGGGTGCTGCCCCAATATAAAAAAGCAACCAATCTTCAGTAGGGTGTGTTTGTAAAGCTTTTGCAATAGTTTATATTAAATCCTTGCCTCTCTGTGGGTAAAATGTAATTAAAGCAAGAACTGCATAGCAAATGATGCTAATTCTGAAAATAGTATATATCATCAAAGTTTTTATTTCTGAAAGCTCTAATTTTGTAAAAATACTAGAAAACGATGGAAACAGAAGCTTGGCTGCATTGTAAATAGTGCAAAAGTAGTTTAGTAACTGTATTACTAATGAGCAGAACTTTTTTTTTTCCCCTTTAATTTTTTTTAAATGGCATTAGTATTCCAAACAGCAAAATCCCTGGCTGGAGAATTGTAGAAATGATGATTGCTCATTAGCAAATAGAATACAGATGTTCTGTTCATTTTGCCTGAGTGCTTCATGTAAACACCTTGGGGAGTGACTGGCACAGAGTACAAAACTTGATAGCATAACAGAGTGCTAAACACTTCGGGGCTGGCAAGAGAAGCAGAGGCACACCATGTAATTTTGTAAAATTTCATGCAATTTTTAATCATTCGCAGTGTTCGGGTAATGCGAGAACCTTCGTGAAGGAAGGGGGCAGTGGGGGCACATGGTCTCCATGGGGATGGATTCAACACCACACACTAGAGTAGGGTTGACTTTGTGGAGGGCTGTTTACATCTTTTTGGCTGACTTTCTACCTTCAGCTAAAAAGGGAGCAAACTAAATCTTAAAACTTCATTCTTGTATCCATTGTGCATTTTTGTATTTGCCTGAGCAGTTGCCAAGAATTTCTTTGGCCTCTGAGGCAGCATCTTTTTGGTTGTGGTTTTCATGTTTTCTGGTGGTGTTACCAGGTAAGAAATTTGTTGTTCCTCCTCTCCCCTTCTTCCATTCCTCCATCCCGCATACCAATAATCCCAAACTATTTTTTTTATTGTTATTATTTTTAATCATACAGGTGCCATGACTATTTCTGAGCATATACTAAATAAGGACTGAAGTAGTAAGGCACCATTAGGGACTTTCTGATAGTTGTGTGTTAGTGGCTATGGGGTTTTACATCCCAGCATGACATTGCTGAATTCACAGTTCTCTGCCAGTGCTTGTGGTGCTTGTAGAGTAGCAGCTGAAAGGGGAGATGCCTCTACTCTACTGGAGCAGCCAAGTGAGTTAAGCCTCACTCTTGTACTCTGCTCATTGTAGAATTTTGTGAAAGAGAGTTCCCTATCAGTGAAGATGCAGGAATTGTTTGGTTTGTGGCCCCCCTTTTAGAAATGCTGAATCTCATTTGTGCAGTTGAGTGGACTGTTAAAGAAAGAGGATTCCTAGCTGTGATACTACTCTGGCCTCTTGCCATGACATGTGTTGTACTTGTTTAGATGCCAGGGCCAGGCTTGGAAAGAAGCTGAATGAACTTTGAAAGTTTCAAAATGCATTTATTTTAGGAAAGAATATGTTGATTCCGGGGGGTTCCTTTCCTTTTTTTCCTTTTTCCTTTTCCCTTTTCCTTCCCTTCCCTTTCTTTTCTTTCTTCCTCCTTTCCTTTCTTTATTTTTTTTTTTTCATTAGCTAAGAAGTCTTCAAATTACTTCCATAAAGTCATGGAGTTGTAATGTTGTGCTTCAAAGGATAACCTGTTTCAAAATGCAGCTGAACTACCATATGCCTGACCTGATTGCCTTCTGCAGCTTAATCTGTTACATAGCAATACATCCTTGGCAAGCAATTATTAAAAAAACGCTCTTATGAGGGTTTTTTAGACCTTTCAAAGTAGCTTTTTCTTTTCCACCTTGGTGGAAAAGTCATAGAAGTATTAAACAGTCTCAGCACTGGCAATTGGTCAGATGATACAAATGAGAAACATAGAAACACAGAAATGTCTGGGTTGGAACTGAGCTGTAGAGGTCATCCAGTCCAACTCCCTGCAGTGAGCAGGGACATCCTCAACTAGAGCAGGGTGCTCAGAGCCTCATCAAACCCCACCTTGAATGTCTCCAGGGATGGGGCCTCAACCACCTCCCTGGGCAACCTGTCCCAGTGCTCCACCACCCTCGTGGTAAAGAACTTCCTCCTTATTTCCAATCTAAATCCACTCCTTTCTATTTAAAACCATTACCCCTCATCCTTTCACTCCAGGCCTTTGTAACCAGGCCTTCCCCAGGCTTTTTGTCAGCTCCCTTCAGGTACTGGGAGGTGGCTGTTGGGTCTCCCCGGAGCCTTCTCTTCTCCATGCTGAACAATCCCAGCTCCCTCAGCCTGTCCTCGTAGGAGAGCTGCTCCAGC
>JANHFX010028199.1:11302-39321 GCA_027560015.1 Chloroceryle amazona
CTTGCTCTTGTTGAACCTCATGAGGTTCACCTGGGCCCACCTCTCCAGCTTGTCCAGGTCCCTCTGGATGACATCCGTCCCTCTGGTGTATCGACAGCACCACTCAGCTTGGTGTCATCTGTGAACTTGCTGATGACACCAGGCACCTAGAGAGCTGGTTATAGACTCAGGGTTAGTTAGTTGTGAGCTCCCACCTCACTTTTAAGCAAATACTCAAAACTAAATGGAACTTATTAACATTAGTTTGTCCTGTTGAGTTGAATACAATCTTTCTAAATGTAAAAAAAAAATAACAGGTATCAAAGTTAAACCACTTCTAGAGGTAGAATAAAATTAAAGTGAATTGAAACAAGTTGGATCAGCATGAAGTGACTCTGTAAAGAGTACTTTGCATTTCTATATCTTTTCACAGCCATAATTGAGAGAAGAATATCGGCAACTTCACTTACAAAGCTGCTGTTTGCTTCCTCCTTTTGCCCTAAAGCAAACAAAATAGGCAGGCTCCCAATTTGGAATCTATTGAATGTACCCAAATCACTTATGTGCTGTTTAGTTGTGGCAGCAACGCAAATAGATGTGAAAAGATAGCCAAACACAAAAGCAGAAACATTGGCCCTCTTGCAAGGATTTGGAGACCTAGTTAGTAGTTCATCAGTTCTTGAGGCTGCAGGATGAAGGCAGGTAGGAAAAAGCAAGCTGAAAGTAAAATGCCTCATATGTAAGATGCGTAGGAATTGGAGGCGATTCTTGGGATGAAGTTTTGAGTTAGTTGCTGTCATCTCTTCCTTTCTTTTCCTGTTTCTGTTTCATTTCAGCTTCAATATATATTGGAAATCACACTAACAAAAGCAAGGGTGTGAAGAAAAGCATATTAAAAAAGAACATTAATGATTATGTTAGCTTTGTGACTGAGACACTGCCCTGTTTTGCAAAGAAATTGTATCTGAGAACAGAGTTAGTGAGGACACTAAGTTTCTTATTCAATCACATTTAAACAATCTGAGAAGTTGTAGACTAGAGAACAACTACAGCAATTATTGTCCACTGAGGCACATGGAGTAAGGGACAGCCTTTGCCTCAAAAAGCTTGCAGAATGAGTATGCTGGCCAGGAAAACCATGCAAAGCAGAAAAATTCAACTTAATCCATTTACTAGGGAGGATAAAATACATAATTTGAAACCACAGTGTCTGTATGGGGATAGGGTGTGAATTTGAGCCCATGCTACTGCCAAGGTTTTGCTGGCACAGGTTTGCTGGACACAGGTCTAGATGAAGAAGGACTTTCCCAGACTGTTATTCTAGAGCCCATGCTTGAGTATGGGCCCAGGGCTTAACAGAGAGAGTTCGGATGGATTGAGCCTTTGGTCTCCCATCGCTGCCTGGAGGTCTGATGTACTTTACTGTGAAATTGATAAATGGAGTGGTAGAGAATTGTTGCTGTGATATGAATTATTTCCACTGTTATTAAATAATAAACATGACCACAGCGACCTACTCACTCTCTAGACTGGATTCCTTCTGCGGCTTAATCTCAGTAATGGCTTCATATTTGAACTACATAATGTCAGAGGTGACCTGCAGGCTGCTGAAGAAAGGGGCAGCAGAAGGAAGCTGGTAGATTGATACCATATCATGTGTATCATAAAATAAGGTAGTAAAAGCCTCAGGAAATTATATTTCTTAAGTAATGCAATCAGAATTGCACTTAGACAGAGAAGATTGCTTTGTATTTACTAGCTGTGTTTACTGCATTTCTGATGTGCCTAGATAGGAAAAGCAGGTATTTGGAAACTTCAGGGAGTGGAAAATGGAGTTCTAGACCCAAATCTGTACAGTTACTTTGGGGAATAACACAGCAAAATGAGTGATCTCGATTTGCTACACAGCAGATGCCAGGATTATATGATGTGGAAGGAATTTCTTCCTTTTAAACCCTTTCAGTGTGATGAAATGCAGAGAGGAAGGAGGGGCTGACATAAGTGCCCTGGTATTTTTTTTAACCTCCTCTGTGCTCTGAATCCATGAGTTGATCCATGCAAGCACAGCCCATCTGTGTAGGTGGACTCTACCAAAACAGTAATTAAATGTAGTGTATGTTTCTGGAATAGAGCTAAAAGGGAATAGAAAGTAATTCTATTTATTCTGTGGTTTAAAGCTGTGCTGCTATAAACAGAAAATGCAACAGAGTTCGCTTGAAAATTGATGAAGAGTACAGTGTGTCTTTTTTTTGTATTTATGCATTATTTAAAGCAAGTTTAGCAGACTATAAAGCTTTTGATTATAGTCAGCTTGTAAGTGTGTTCTGCTGCACTGTGCAGCATCTCAAAATAAAATGGACCAGCAGTTGTTTACAAAAGCTAAAGACTTTGAAGACCAGCTCATGGGAGGAGCAGATGGTATTTGAGCGTTGTGTTGTGGTCTTGCAGTCCACACAGTGCCACGTTGGGCTGATCATTGAGATCAATTTGCAGAGGCATCACGGTGAGCGGCTCCGCTGAGAGGAGAAGAAACATTTGAATGAACTTTCTTGCCTTTTATGCTGCGCTTAGTAAATGCCATTGACTGCTGTTATATTTAAAGAAAATTACAAGAGTATTATCAGAGACTATTAAAATAGACTGGTGTTCTTTGCAAGTGATGATCTTTCTGTTCAGAAGAACTTTCTGTATCAGCCGTGATAAGGTGAAGAAGCCATCCAGGTAAGGTTCAGCCCCATGTTTTTATGGTGGAATCTCGCAGGGCTGTGTCAGTCTCCCATGGTGGGCCTGCTGAGCAGGCAGCCCGGGTGTGCTTCTGCTGCGTGAAGGTGAAGGTGAAGGAAGGCCCAGCGCGCTGCCTCACCACCACGGCTCCCTCCCTCCACCATCACCTCTGCTTGGCTGTGCAACTAAAGACTCAGGCAAACCGAGAAGTGTTCCCGCTCCCTTGCAGGCAGGGTGCTCCCCCCACCTCCCCTTCCCACAGGTGCCTGCACCCAGCCCCGCTTCGCGTCTGTGCAGTGTGGTGGGGCACTTCCATGTTTTAGTTGGACCGGGGGGAAATATTTTCCTTGACTGATTTAAAGAGGGTGAAAATACTTCCTAGCCAAAGGAAGAGAAAGGGAGCGAAAGCAGAGGCAGTGCTGAAACCCCAGGTGACAAGATCTTTGCAGTGTTTCCCTTTTAGGCACTAATAAAGCTGGGAGGACTTATAATTCAAAACCTGTTGAACCTGTTGGCAAGAACAGAGCCCTAGATCCTGGTTGCACAGTTTGTTTGTTGCTACCAACTGCATTTCAATTGCCTAGTGATAGTGTTTGTTTTCTTGGAATTTGCTTTCTGGTGCAAGGTTTCAGCACTGCTCTGGAAAGGCAGAGCTGCTGTGGGCCAAGGTAGGGCAGGGCTGCAGGCACCCCCCGAGCCCAGGCAGAGAGGGAGCGTCAGTCCTGGCTTCCAAGGGGCTGCCTGTGGGAAACGGGGGAGAGCTGCAGTCACTTCCTACGCCTGCTGGCAGGCACCGTCAGCGTTAAACCCCTTGCTCTTACAGGAACAAGCTGACCTACTTATTAACGCATTGTATTTCAGTGTTCAGCTATGGCTGGCTGCCCCAGAGGGATTGTGTTTCCAATGCCATCGGAACTCGGGCCCCAGCCCTATATCGGCCTATAGGGCGTGTTGGTCTGTCTGTCCAGTGGTGAGGAGCTCTGGTACCACGCACTTATCCCTGTGGAAAAGGGGAAAAAATGTGCTGGAAGGACTGATGCGTGCCAAAGAGGAACAGGAAAATAGAAAGGAAAATTGGAGGGGAGAGGTGTTTTAAGTATTTTAGGAAAGTTTTGACAAGAAACGTGTTTTCAATTGCATTTCATGAGGTAAAGAGTGGCAAGCCACTGATGGCAGTAGCCGTGGATATACTTAGGGTATCTGAAAGCAGAAACTGCTTTGCTAGCTTGTGAAATTCAGAGGTGATTGTAAGTCAGCTGTTCTTCCCTAGCCACTTTCAGAAAGCATTGTAAGGGTCGGTTTGGTAAGAACATATGCAGACTAGCAAATCTGGAGAAGGCTAAACATCCATGTGTCTGTCTTTGCTGTGGGGACTTTCCAGTTTCTCAGTGCTATTGGATGACCATTTTGCTCAGCCAGCAAGAAAAATCTGCACCATCCATCTGTAACAGTGAACTTAGACCCTTGCTATTGGTCTAGGTGGAATGTCTACCCTTGCATGACTTTCCAATAAAAATGGATTCACTGCTCTGAAGGAACTGTTCAGCTGATGGAAAATTTTCTGCTATGTTGTATAGAGGCTCTTATGAATATATATGTTTAGTTTCCAGCCTGGAAAACCAACAGTTGTCCAAATGGTCAAAGCTTTCCCAGAGATTTCCTTAGTTTTACCCCTGAAAAGCTGTGACCTCCTTCAGGAATTACAGTGCAGTGTAACCTTAGCTTTGGGGGCCATGGAGGGTGGAGTTCATGTAGGATACAAGCTCGGCCAGAGTACTATCCCAAGTTTTGCTGCAAAATTCAATTTTCTACCTTTGGCCCTTTTCCTCCAGTGCTTTTTAAGTATGTGCATGTGTCTCTTTCTTTGACGTATACATAAACCCTTAGTCAAACTACTTAATCTAAAAGTTTTGAAAGAGAAGAGATAATTTCTGCATGGAAATTTTTGAGAGGCACTCTGCTATCCTAATGGTAGAGCTGTAGGATTACCCAGAAATACAGAATGACGGACATCAGAGTTAATACTCATCAGCATCCTTTCTAGTAATCTCAAAGCAGTCCCATTAGTAAAAAGCCTAAGCAAGCTGTGCTGCATTGTCATGATTGAGGGCCAGATCAGATTTGAAGTTGCTGGATGACACGAGGGGAGTAGGAAAGAAAATTTTCCAGCTCGTCAAACTAACTTTATAATTAAGCTCTTTGTAACATTGCAAATAGATCCTCACGTGTGTTAAAATACCCAGTATAGGCATTCATTCATCCCCAGTAAAGGAAGATGTAGCTCAGTGCTTCCCCAGCATTGAGAGTTTGGGGGTTTATGAATTCCAGGCCCTTCCCAGCCAACATCCAAGTGTAGCAACATTGCTTTTTAATGAGGCATAATTACCACTGTTAGTCCTCTCTGAGACAAATGAGTGTTACAACTTATTTCCAGACATTTTAAGGCTTTACACTGTTTTCTGTAACTGTATTTTTGTTGTACAAACTATCACTTAGTTTTCTGCACTAAGGAGCCCTGTAACTACCAGGTCTCTACCTTTACTGGAATTTCACTGATAATTCTAAATAAAACACAAGTCTCTTTGCTGGTGTGTTCCCAATGGAAGAGTATTTTTGACTTTTATAACAAAGCCTCTACCATGACTATAAGACATGCCATTAGCTTGTTTGTTGCACCGAATGAAACGTTGCACCAGATTTATGAATTAATTGTTCCTAAACTAGGGCACCAGGTATGTGTTAAGGGAGGGGAGAGGATTCCTATATGGTTTTCAGCTCTGTTTGCTCTGCATGCAAGACAGCTGTTTGCTTATAAATGATGGCATTAAAATGAAAAATAAATAGCAGCTTTTTTCATTTTGCATTTGCTTTTCTGGAGGTCTGCCACCCTCATACTTGAAGATTTTTCTACCCCCTGCTGGAGACAGGAAGAAGAGAAGCAGGGAGGTTCAGAGTGGGGAGGAACACCTTCAGCAGACACTGGGATGCTTAGAAACTTCATCTTCTGGGCATGGAAGGTGGTGAAATGAGCTGGGAGGGCCTCTGGATGGTGGTGGGTAGCTGTCTGACTCTCACAGGAGAGGACAGGTTATAAGATGAGTGCGCAGAGAGGCAGAGATGGGGAGGGGGGCAAGACAAATGTGTTCTCTCTGTCTTCTTTTGTCGTAATCGATCTGATTACCAACCATTATTAAGATTTGTTTCTCCAGACAGTCGGTCTTTTGCTCCCACAGACACACAGATCTGATGCTCAGATCATGCTAGTAAATTGAATTTAAGCTGGCAGAGTTGGTATGAACCATTTGCTGTACGTACATGAAGCACAGCTCTCTAAAAGGCCAGAGAGATGCCCACTTGCTGCACTGACAAGGATTACAGAAGCTCTTGGTTAAAATCAATAAATCAGCTCTCACTACAATTTCAGAAATTTTGGAGTACAAAAAGAAATGGGTGTTTTTTCTGTTTGGTTGTAAGCACAAAGTTGACAAGATGACTTCATGCTCACTAAAAGTATGGTCTCAAAATATTGGTTGTGGTAATTAGGAAGTAATTCTGCTACTCTTACAGACATAGGAATGCAGTAGGAATGTCAAGATCTTTCGAAGGCTATCTTATTGAAGGCTGTTTGCATATTTCATAATAATCTTTGAAACGTGCACTGCCTTACCATTGGCCTGTGTCTCATCCCTCAGCCCACTTGGGAAGCTCTCCAGAAAAAAAAAGTCCAAAAGCCCTAAACGCTAGATTCCTCTCATCTGTTATTTCCTTTCTCTGAAAATTTAAGAAGTTTAGAAGGCATATTGCAGGAAAAGCAGAAACAGTTTTGTCAGATGATGTCAGTGTTGCTGGGGCTGTCTTCCTTCCTCCATTGATTTCCTTCTGAGAAGCAGAACAGCAGCTTGTTCCAGCCATGTTGAACATCACTCCCTGTGGAGAGTGCTCAGCCGTCATCCACAGACCTGGGTGAGTCTTTCTGTCTCGTGTACCGGCTGGGGCTGGCTCATATCAATGCACAGGAACGATCGCCAGCTGCTCTGATGGAAAATAGCCTTTAGTCTGCCTCCGTCTGCTTGGTTAAGTTTGTGTCTGGTCCTGTTGGTCTTTAATAGGGATGCACTTGCAAAAGATTGGCAAGGGAGAAACATTTGCCTCCAGAAGGGTTTTCTAATGTGTTTAAGTAGGTTTTCAAAACTAGCAATTCGATTCATTTGTTTATTGATTGAGTCATACTAGTGACTGTTAGTTGGTCTCAGTCTTGGGAAGAAAGGAAGTAAATAGTATGGACTTTGATATTTATCATATGCTTGCCTGTCATGAGCATAAGTCTTCAAAGGGAAAGTGATCTGTTCTCTCATGTGTGACTACCAAGAACTATCGCTAGCTTACCTCCATTTATCCACTGTCCCTCCTGGGGAAAAACCATCTCATCTAGAAGTGGATGGCAGACCCAGGCTGGCTGTCCTGGCTGTGTGGCATGGAGTTGAGCCCCAGAAGGCTACCTGCTTGCCTGTCTGCATACCTGCTAGTTGGTTGTGCTTATACTGGTGGTTTTTTAACACATTTCTGGTGGCAACTGTAGGCGTCCTTCCTACATCCACACCCTGAAACCCAAGATTGCACAGCATCCACCAGAGTGGGAACTGTTGACAGACAAGCCCCTTTGCACAGACCTCTCTGGGCTGCTGTTACTCTCCGGTTCTCCCAGTCCCCCATGTACAAGGCTCTGCCTACTGACACCTCTCTGTACCTTCCTGCCCGGACCTGCTCTACTGTCCTACAGCGGAAAGGAGCAGAGAGAAGGTAGAAGTCTGAACAGAAGCTTATATGCAGGCATGGGAGTGCAGTGGGAGAGGTGAGGCCACTTGCGAGCCAGGTTTCATGTGGCTTCCTCACTGGCTTTCCTTCATTGTGCCATGGTTCAAGTGCTACTGCAGTAGCCTTTGGCCCACTCATCTTCATTATACCAAGAGTCTTGCTTACATGCTTAATGCTGCTGCCACAGAGCTCAGGCTGGCTGTGTATGGCAGCTGTGCTCTTACATTACCACTCCACACTATGTTTGCTGCCAGTCGTGAGGCTCCAGCTCAGCGCTGCTCTCCTCACAGTGCAGATAGCCACCAGGCCTCAGGCATCCTGCTCATATTCAGCAGCTCAGGACACGTTGCACTCTGGAAGCTGATAGGCATGGGTCCTGTGTGCCTGTAGCACTGCTCGTTAGTTTTTTGCAGGTCAGCTTGGTCATGAAGTGGTGTGAGATCTGGTCCTAGAATGTCACGCATCATCCTGGCGCTTCTGCAGGTTTAAGTAGATGAACCTCTGTGCAAGTAGGCTTCCACTGACATAGTTCCTTCACTGATGTGATTTTGTGCTCTTCCTACCTCTGTCACAGAGTTTGCAGAGGCCTTACCTGCCACAGAGAAGCACAGTTTGGAAGACAGCTTCTGGAGGGTCCCTTTTCCAGGGTCACACTGTGGCAGCAACACTGTAAATCCTTCTGAAAATTCACATTCAGACATTTTACTTTGTTCCAGCTTCTGTTTTAAGAGTTTTCTCAAAATACCGGTGCTCTGTTGTCTAGAAATGTTCTGGTTACCGGTCTGTTTTCAGACAGTGTTGCTTTACTGAAGCTACCTTTCAACTTAATAGCTTTCTCCCTTGCATCTCACGGTCACTGCATTGTATTGATAGTCTCACATCTTTTCTGCCTTTGTTTTGCTTAACTGAGCAAGCCAGGATCTCTATTTTCTCTCCAAATGCTGGTTTCCAGGTAGGCTCAACTGTCCAGCTTGGTTTTTTTAACTTGTTCTTTTTCCCAAAGAATTCATCTTTCCTTCTGTTTTTAGGATACAAGTTGGATGGAGTGAGCTGTTTGCACAGTGACTTGCAGAAACTGCAGCCTACCCCAGGCTGAGGTCTAGAGCTCCTCAGCCCAGTCTGTTTCCCAGAGGCTCCACAGGAACCTCTTAGTTCATCAAAACTTGCTCTTTATAAATCATAGATCTTAAACAAAATTAGACTTGTTGTTATCCTTCCCCCTTAATCTAAACTGAATCACTTTGTGGGCTCCTGTTCCAAAGTCATCCTCATTAAGATAAAAAGCAGAAAAGAACCTATTCTTGTTCATGCAGCAATGCAGATAAAGAAACTTGTCAGCTGTCATATCCAGGAGTAACTGGCCTCTTACCGTGGTTAATAGCATTTTTTCTCCAATCTGTACTTTGAAGTTAGTCTCCAGTGTTGACATAATTCCTATTTCTTTAATGAGATCCCTATCTGGCATAAGAAGTCAAGAGCAGACCCAGTGTCTCTCTCTCAAAGTCTTCTTCGACCAACTTTCCACAGCATTTCCAAGCATGCTCTGTCTTCTTCACTTTTCTTTATTTCCAGAGTCTGCTGTTTCATTATTGCACAATGGTATCTTTCCATGTAAAACTTTTAGTTCTTTTCCGTGAAGAGTACAGACCTTCTGACACCAGTTTCAGGAATAATTGCTGTTCCACCCTATTTGTGAATTTTCTTGTAATAACACTACTGCCTTGAGTTCCTCTTTTATTATGTCAGTCTGCCTGCATTATTAGCACACAGATATTTTAGCTGCTGCGTTTTTCGTTCACCTTTTCTACTCTTGTTTTCTGTTTTGGTTTGTATTTGGCTCCCTAGTTAAACTATATACAGTCCTTTCATGGGCATTGTCACATGCCTGACCTCTTTTCTCATCATTATTAGCTTTTTTTTTTCCTTAAATTCCCTGAAATACCTTTCTCATTGTTATTTTCATGTTTATCTGACATTTTCCCCTTTGCTTTCTGGATCCTGAAACCAGTGTGGAATTTACGTTTGCCTCCTCCCAGCCTTCTGCTGTGTTCATGTTATGCCATGGTGGTTCCAGTAGTTGGGATATTTGAGTGAATCCCTCCTTAAGACTCTCCTTGCAGTGTGAAAGTATCCAAAAGCCACTTTTTCCTCCAGAACCATTGGCTGAGAGAGGAGGGGACAGCAGACATTTCCCCAGGGGTTTTTTGGACTATGCGAGTTGCATCAGTTCTTTTCCAGGCTGGTTTTTTTGGACTGAAAGATGTACTTGGTTCTCAAGGTCTGGTGGACACAAATATATTTTGAAATAGCATGAGAAGGAAATGAGTGCTTACAACAAACACTTTATAGGTATGGTTTATTTGATCTTAAATGGTCAGAGTTTTGCAGAGGGCTTCCTCCTGCCGGCATCCTCCTACTTTGCTGGAAAAACCCCCATTGTTAGCAGCAAAGACATCATGAGAGCTTGAGCAATGGTGTGACCTTGATGTCCCAGTTAGAGATACCAAACATCTGCCTAACTGGGAACAAAGAGCATGTGTGTTTGTGTGTCTGTTTATCTTTTGGTCAAAAAACCCACAACCCTGTGCAACCTGTAAGGCTGTAAGGAGATACAGCCCTCATAATCCCATCTTCCACTGTAGAAGCTGAGGCTGAAGCAATCTGTTAAGAAGATGGTTGAAACTCCTGGTCACAAATTAGGTAAGTACATGATGGAACAGCAAACTGTTTCTTCTCCTGTGCTAGGCTCACTGGCTAGTGCTTTCTCAGCTGATGTTTTCTGTTTAGTGCAACATGCTGCACAGGCTGGATGGAGTCAAAAAAGACTTTACTGTTGCCTTTGTAAAGGGTAAATTTTATTTTCACATCCTTCACCACTGAAAATTAAGCTTGCTAGTAGTGTACACCAAAATGAAAAAATACTTTAAAAATAAAGGAACAAAACCAAAGCAAACACCTCCACTCTGGTTTTAAGCAGAGAATGTATTCTAATAGGCCATCCTATATATATGAGATGTATATCTCATTTCTCTTTAGTCACCTGTCTCCTCAAAGATTTCTATCTTGCACTGGTAAAATATATATCAGTGTTGTGAGTCTTTCTTTGAACAGTTAATTGATCTTAATCTTTACTACTGAGATGAAAAGTCAGAATGATATGTGATGGTTTCACACAGCTTTCCAAATGATAGATGAACCTCTTTTGAGTTTCTGCACGTGCAAGACCTTCTGTAACTTTATCCTACCATTCTTGTTATTAAAGTTAATATATTTATAATAAGAATATATGTTGTAACTGTTTGTTTATACAGTTTTTCAGCTGTTAAAATGGTGTTGTTAGAGACTAGAAATTGTATGTGTAGCTTCACAACAATACAAATTTAACAAAATAGAGGAGCAGGAAGAAGGTTTCTGTTAAAAATGTTCTGTATTTTTTTTAAATCGGACCTCTCAGACTAATTCGTGCTGTAGCTTACTTGGCAGTGCCAGAAATGAGCTTAAAAAACAGGTGGTTCCTTTAGACCTCTACCTTTCTTCTGTGGCTCATACAGGATCCTTCCAAAGGTGTGGGAGAGCCACTATGGCTGCCAGACCAGTTTTATATTGCTGGTGAAATTGCTTCCTCCTGGCCTCTATTATATAGCTCCCAGAATTCTCATTCGTGGACTTTCATGCACTGTTGTTGAGATATGAATATAATTTGTTGTTTCTTCCCAAGATCTTGGTTCTGAATCCTATCAGTTTACCGTATGCTTCCAAAAGTACTCGGTTTAAGAGCTCTTCTCAACCTTATTTAAATATTTCAGAAGTGGACTCAGTGGCATTCTGCACCAAGGAGTTTGACAGTTACAGTACTTACAGTTCTCTTCAGGTATTTCTTTCTGTCTTGCACATTGCAGTTTTATTTTAACAGCCATGTTCTTCCTCTGTCATCAGGCAAAATAAATGAAAAACAGAAAGGGGGGTGGGGGGAACAACAGGGGGAAAAAAAAAAGCCTTCGCTCTATTGATTATTCTCTATGTCTTTGACCTAACCTGACTCATACCAAGGTTAACCATCATGATGTGGAAAGGGAAAAGGCACATCTATTAACAGACAAGTTAAACAGGAGAAGCTGCTGTTTGCTTTGTTGCAGTTTAATAAGCCCAAAGGTAAAAGGTGGAATTCAGTGTTGCTTTTGCAGCATTTTCCTGCTGCTGAGAATTGAAAATATCAAAGAATCAAATCACAGAAAAATGCGTAGGAATGGGCTGTGCTAGGAATTGAGGCAGAGAGTAAAAAGACTGATCTTGTAGAAAAGGAATAAAGTGGACTTCTGTCTTCTGAGTAAAGTGGCAGTTAAGTCTCATGCATTCCAGCTAGACTAGAGCATTTGAACAAAAGAAGCACTGGAGGATGCTAAGGCAGTAGTAGAAGGCACTGAAAACTAGCATACTGAATAGTAAAGTTATTTACACAAATAGTTGTGTTTTAGATGTAGTAACTACAAATTAAAATAAGATCTTATAAATTCCTTCCTGATGAGATAACATGGCAATGGTTGTAGTGTACAGATGGCGGAGTTTATTTACTAACCATATTTTTTACGTCAGCTGGCAGTAACATTTTAGTAGTACCTCAATATGCATCTTAAGTGTCTCTCGCTAGGCATCTGTGCTGCAAACTTCAGGCCATGGTTGCTTTGAACTGCTTCAACTGCTATTTTCTTCCAAACCTTACAGTATGGCTGTAAAAATAAATAATCCCTAGAAAAATCAAGAGGGACCGTGTTATCCTAATTTCTGTTATGATTTAGTTGAAAGGGGATGGATTTGAAGCATTTGGTGAAATAAAAATATCAAAATAGTATGAATGATTATAAAACACTTCCTCTGTCTATGAAATGAACTCGGGTCAGAGATCACAACATCCTAAAGGTACAGCTGTCACATCTGGCTTGCTCAGGTACCCGTTTACTTACTTTTTGTCAATTCTAGAATAAAGAGTCTGATACCTGAGAGTTGTTCTCTGGGTTGCTGAATGTTTATATGTAATCCTATGCCAAAATATTTCATGCCTACTATTTCACCATTTCACATGTCTGTGCAGGACAGATTCTGATCTACACAGGTAATGTGCAGAGCAAGTTTGGCTCAGAGCATGTCTTGACAATACGCACTAGCTCGTAATTCCACAAAATGACAAATTGCTGGTTAGTTCCTCAGAGAAGGAACTAGATGCTGTTTACCAAGTTGGTGTTCACTTTTGAACACTTTGCTGAACAGGGTCTGGAATCTAAAATGCAGCAAACAGATCTGCCGTGGGGTTTGTGACTTACCTTTTGTTGATATCATCTTCATCAAAAGTTTATCTTTGAAAGTAATGCTGGCAAAAAAACCAGTAGGTTCCTACTTCAAGGGGAGGTACTGCAGCTGTGGTGGAGTTCCTGCTCCTTGTTGGCTTTGAACTGCATTGGGATGTGTGCTTTCATGCCTTCTGAGTTCACTAAGTGCTTAAGGTGCTTTCCAGGTCCTTTCTGTTACCCTGTGACGGACACTTGGTGCATGAGGGACCAAGTACTGAAACTTTAGCTTGCAGCCTGAAGCACTGAATGAATAGACAGCAGTTGTCTGTTAGGGAGAGCCGTAGCTGCTGGCAATTTTTGTCACTATTTTTTTGTTGCTCTCTGATGTTGTCTGTTTGAGACTTTGACGTACTCTTCCTTCGTACAACACCCACAGTCCTTCCTTCTCTTTGTTGTTCCTTACTTTGCTCTTTCACTGGGAAAGTTGAGCATCTTCTAATTTCCACTAGCAAAAATGAACATAGAGTTTGTGTATGCAGTCAATTCACCATTTGCTTTAATTAACAAAAAGAAAGCAGAATACATTCATTTAAATACTTAATTTTCTAAATTCCAAAAGTGCGTACATAGTTATTTTTAACCTGGTTTCCTAGGGAAAGATGTTCCTGCAATCATTTTTCACTAACCACCCACTGTTAATAACTTCAGGAGCCTTCATGTTGATCACAGACTTGAGGTAGGGCACAGAGATCAGAGTTGCAAAATCTAGAGCTTCATGAACGCAGACAGGCAGGTAGAAGGGGAAGGATTCAGTTGCCAGAACGGTCAGGCTGCCACGCGAGGTCAGAAGTGAAATGATCCACATGGAAGAGACTGCATGAAAACATCAGCTGTGGGGAAAGGGCCATCAGCATCGGGGCACTGGTGGGTACCAGGAATCTAACCAGCAAATGCCAGTCCAGGCAAAGGTGTTCGTCATTCTCCTGCCTTTGGTGCTGCTCCTCAGGACTACTTCTTGGCTCTTCTTCTTGTTGGCCTTCTCAGAAGAACAGCTCCGAATTGTGAGCGTAAATGCTCTGCAAGAATGAACTGGCCTTTCCATTTGCCCCTGGTCATTGCTTCTCCATCTCTTTGTCTGCTCTCTGCTGGCTCTCAGCCCTTGTCTTCTTTGTGCACCCAGTCCCTCCTTTTTCTTTTCTCTCTGCAGAAGGACAAACCAAAGGCCATTGTGCTGGATCTTACGGACATTACCCTCCGTGCATGTCTGCAAGCCCTCTTACCTCTGCCAAGGCATTGTGGAATAACTGTCTGGTTTCTTCAAGACTATGTCAGTAGAAACAGCTAGACACCAGAGCAGGTGTGGATGGCCTTGAATCATGGTTGTGCTATGGAAAACAGCTGCTGCAGATGCAGTTGTACATTGTAAACAGCTCGTGTTAGTGTTGTGAAGTCATTAGAGGAACATTAGTGGTCTGAAGGCTAAGAAAGCACCTCTCACGATAAACTGGTTGCATCAGTTTTATCTGAAAACAGTTTGTTACACAAAGAAAACCCAAATTCATCAGGAAGTGTGGGTTTTTTTCTGGTTGTGTCTTTTTATTCTTTCAACAGAAAAATTAGCATCATGCTATAGAGTTACCCAGGGGTAGGACCTTATTTAAAGTAAAACAAGAAAACAAAATTTAGGAGCGACTGCTAAACAAATGCTGAAGTTGGCCGTATGAATTGTGTTCATACAGCTTGTGTTCAGCTTCTAACAATCTTCTCATTTTATGGTGTGGAAGAGATGGAAGAATTCTGGTTTGATTTGGCTTTATTTCTCAGGCTTCTTTGTTTTTTTTCTTGCTTTTTAATGTTAGATAGATTATCCCCCTTCCGTTTAACTAAAGGGTGACTCTTGATGCGTGGGCTGCATGGTGTGTGGAGCCCGTCCTGCAACATGCCACGTGTTGGGGTGTGAAGCTGTTTGGAAATGGCACTTGCAGCGTAGATGCTCGCAGCAGAGTACTGCTTTTGATGTATCTTCAGACTTGAACATACGTTGGTAAAGCTGCTTTTTTCAGTAGTCTGTTGGTGACTGTTGGAAAAGGATATGCTGACCTGTCCAGGAGACAGATGGGCACCTGCTTTCCAGTATGTTGGCACCTTTTAATACTAATTTATTCTGCTGCTGCTTCAGCTTTAGCTTTACACCCACTACACTGTTGCTTTGCTTTCTGTTGCAGCAATTAAGTAGTAGAGTGGCTATTAGAACTGTGTTTCCAACTATTCACAGAAAAGTAGTACATACTTAAACTAATAAAACATCACTTATTTTCTTAACTGGTCGAGTGAATTTCTGTTTTGCTTAAGCAGATATTGAAATCCCCTCTACCTCATTTGTATTGTTGATAAATGTCAGGGCTTTATACCACATCACATTACTGGAAATAGATTTGAAATATATAAATGTACAATACAGATTTATTTTTAGCAGTGAAAAGTAATTTCCTGACGTAATAGCCAAAATAAAGTGCCATGAAGCTATTAGTAGTAAATTGAATTTTTCAGTATGTAATTTAGTATAAATACTGACAAGCTGAAAAAAACCCAACCCAAACAACAAGCGCATATTCATTAGTCATTCGGTTTAGCAGCACAGAGGCAGCAGTCGGCCAGGGTGTGCGTTTTTATGTCTGCTTGAATTGCACACTTCATTTATTTGGACATGGCATAGGCGGCTTTCTCTGTCAGGGCATCACTACCCGATTAGCAAGTTGTGCCCCAGGGCAGCTGGGACGCTTTGCTGGGGCAGATGTTCTTTTCAGCTTATTCAGTGGCCGTTGTGGGGTTGTTTACTGTTGTCATAGCTACCTCCATTTCCATAGCAGCCGAGCTGCTGTGTGCGAAGCAAGTGAATATAGTTATAAAAGGATCATATTTTGTTCTGTCTCTATAACTTACCATCTGTCAGCTGACTGTTCGCGATGAATTCAGAAACCAGTTTAACAGCAGACAGACAATCATTTTTGCTTATATTAAAGTGACAATGGATGAGGATGCAAATAAGTTGGCGCTTCAATGAAATGCTGGTTTTGGGTTTTTTCCCCTTAATTGTAGCAGTTTGGCTTCCAGCACTTTCTCAGACATCACTGAAATCCTTGTCGACAAACAGAAGTGACCGAGTGTCGTCTTTTGTGCTTGCTCAGGTGTAGGTGTTCCTTACGCTTTCCCTCTCTCCTGTCAGCTCATCCCCATGTGCTGCTTCCAAACTGTGATGTTGCACCTGCTTTCACAGATCCTTTGTAATGAAATCTAAGTACTCTCCACGGAATGAAACAGCGAGTTCATGAGGCTAACAGTGAAGGTATCATGCACCCACAACTGTGGTTTGGTGACATTCATCACTGCGCTCTACTTAATAGTAGCATTGGGAACACATGCAACTTTGGGGGTAAAGTCAATGTGTGACCAACGATCCCTCTGAATAATGAACTCATACCTTTTCACTGCAGAGATTTGGTTGAACCTATAGTTTAGCAATGGGGGCAAGAAGATTAGCCCAGTTGTAAATAATGTATTTATTGGTTGATTTTTCCAGATCCTGACATTGATGCTGCCACTGCCATGATGCTTTTGAATACTCCCCCTGAGATACAAGCAGGTTGTGAGTAGATATTTCTATAGCATATAGCAACATAGACATGTAAAGTTAATATTCTTTTTTATAAGTATACAGCATACCAGATAAAAAGAAGGATTTAATGAAGAAATATAACTTCCCTTGTAGACCCTTACACTTCTTGACCCTTACATGAGTATAATTTTGTGGTTCATGTTACATTCTTTGTTACATGAATAATGGTAATCCATGATCTCTGATGTAAAAGAGGGGTTATTGTTATTCATGACATACACATCATTGAGTAACATACTATTATCCATACTGATAGAAGGACCTGGGGCAACAGCCAGGAGAAAGGCAGGGAAAGAAAAAGCAAAAAAGAGCGAAGGGTACATGGCATATGGTTTTGTTTTCATTTTGTTTTGATTTGACTCCCATCATGTGAGCTACCACAGCCATCTGGATACTTTCCATTCACTTGGGCACTGTTTCAACTCCTTCCTTGCACACATCCTACCCATTTGGATTTTTTGCTCTGTCTGATGGAAGGCAGTAGGCAGACTCCAGGGAGCAAGGAGAGGTCTCATTTCCTGCCAGAACTGTCCTGCTTGTTCTGTTACCAGACCCAAGGTTTTGATGCTGTGCATTAACAGAGCACTGAAGAGGCCTTGGCCCCCACTGTACTGGGCTGTGCAAATAATGCGGGAATCATCCTGACCCACAGAGCTTGCAGTGAAGGTATTAGAGGGATCCGTAGAGGAATACAGCTTCACAAAAGCGGGGAGTACAAGGAAACAAACATATCACCGGTCAGCAAGCACGGTAGTAATGCCAAGTGACAGACAGCTCTGAAAAATAAAGGCAGAAGTTAAAATAGGAGCCATTATCAAGCCTGTCTAGCATCACCACTATTGTTCTAGTTCGGGCAACCAAATCCAAATTCCAGGGGAAGCCTTGATTCACACTTCGATACTCTGCCTGGGGAAGAGAGTCGGTCACCATCAAAGCATTTCCTGTGCAGCCAAGGAAAGCTATTGTCAGCTTGCTTTGTATCCATGCCAGAGACTTGCTTCTCAAGAAACTGTCTGCTCTGGAAAGAGAGAATAGTGATCCCTGTCCTCCTCTCTAAAGCAGCCTTCAGGAACGGTGCACAGAAAAAGGGCAAGCAATCCCAGCTATGTGTGTGTCGGCAGTAGGAAAGGTTTTATCAGGGAGAGGAAGTTATCATTGGGCTTAGTGGGAAAAAAAAAATGAGACGTCTTCAAAGGATCAGAAACTTAAAGCAGCCAGAGTTGTGGGGCAGAGAAAAGGGGAAAAGAATTTGGAATAGAATGAGAGTGCAGGGGTAAAAAGGTGTGTGAGAGGAGACCTAAAGCAGTATGTGACTGGAGAAAGATGTGGAAAACAGTGTAATCTGAGCTCCTGAAGGAACTAGAGAGCAGGAGAAGATAGCAGACAAGAAAAGGAGAAGATCCATAGTGAGCTGCACGTGCTAAACACACTGCAGATTTTTATCACATGCACATGCTTGTCAGCATTGCATGTGTTCATGTGGAATTCATCTGTAGACTTGGGCACTGTCATTTCACGGAGATCGTAGCTTGCAGGTTGACAAATGGCTTATTGCTATTTTAGTTGTAGAGGTTGCTCTGAGGAAGAAATTCAAGCCTTCTACAAGGTTGGCATATCTCTCCCCACGTCACCTTCCCAGTGGGCTGTTGTGTCAGGATGTCACAAGTGAGAGGGAGATGAAAGCAGAAAGGTGGCTCCTCATTCATATTGCTCACTCCTTGACGTCTGCAAGTAACGAGGCCTCCTTCTGTACCTTTATACTCCTCAGAAGTTCGTGAACCCTTCCAAATGCTGGGTAGAATTGGCTACTGCCAGAAGAAAAGCACACAGGTTTTCATTGTAACCTCAGAAGTCCTCTAAAGGCCGAAGGAGAAATGTCTGTGTGCGTGTGAATGGATACCTGAGGAAGTAAATCAGCCTGTCCTGTGAATTGCAGTTGTGTCTCATCTATCGTATTAGGAAAGTCTTAGGCAACATAAAGCAAATTAATTACTACTGCACATTAAGAAACAATTGCATGAAAAATCAAATTTGCAATTAGTTTTCAAATAAAAGGCAGTTGAGGTATAAAAATTCAATTGCAATGCTAAGCATCATCTCAAAGCTCACAGTTCTTTCACTGCTCTGTCAGTGACTACAGTGGTCTTTAAATCAAGCCATGAATCCAGTGGGCAGCAAGTGCTCTGGTACTGTTTGATCCTTGTTGTATTGGACTGTGGTGTGAAGCATGTGCTCAAGCCACCAGGACTGCAGAATGCTTACCTGGAAGTGATTTGAAGAGGGAGAAACATGGTTTTCAGTCTGGCCAGAGGTGTTAATACCTGGCTGAAAACACCCTTTTGGTCTGCACAGCTGACTCTTGAGTGTGCCAGTGACTTCCACAGCACAGACAGAGGCAGGCAGAACCTGAGTGTCATTTCACAGTGTTAACAACTTGACAAGTCAGAAAGTTTAAAACTCCAGTCCATTAAGGCCCTTGCCTGTCCTACAGACCTTTAGCCATTGTTGTGAAGCAGTCTTGATTCATAATTCTATGTGTAGTTACGTGGGTTGGCTTTTGATTTGAAGGTAGCTTCTTGGATTAAAAGCTGCTTTTCAATCAGGATAAAAATCCGTGCTCATCGGGGCAGTGTGGATGGTAAAAGCTTCTTTAGGGTGAAGTTAGCTACAGCCACTTTTCAAAGCCTTATTAATATTTATTCTTTTAGTCTGTCAGAAAGGAATACCATTTCAGTGGCATTAGAAAATCAAGAGTAAACTATTCCTGCTTTTTAACAGATTGATTAATTAGCTTTACTGTTTAAATGACCGTTTAAAATTTCATACCCATGTGTGAAACACTGCTAACAGCCAAACATGAATTCTAAAATCAGCTTTTGCTTTTATCTGGAATCTTGAAATGGTGTCTTAGCTGGCACAAACATTGCTTACCCTTTATCTCAATCACACTGAGCATTAGTTTTCATGCAAAAAAAAAATGGCAAAGACTAGAGCACTGTTATTAAGATTATTTTGTCTTTGTGGGGGTTTTACTTTATTTACTCAAGAAACTGATTGTTCAAATTGTCAGTAAAGGTTGTAAATAATGCACTTACAGTTGGGGTGTTGACATCAGGAATCAATATCTGAAATATTAATACTTTGCAGTATTTTCACAGACCAAATACCTCTAGATTGTAACTAAAGGCAGAAGCTCAAATTAGCCAGCTCTCTGCAGGACTCTACTGAAACATACAGTCCAGCTGGCACAAAGAATAAAACATGAAAGATGCTGTGATAGCCTAAGAAAGAGCATGTAGGAAAATAGTTTTTAATACTTTTGCTTCAGTTTATGAAAGTCCTTGGTTTTCATCAAATTTTGTATGGTTTGATTATGTCTAAAAAGAAACAACAACTGAAACACCTGCTTTCTTCAGTAGGAGCTATCACAAGTTACAAATACTTTGGGTTTTATTAGTAGCCAGTACATGAGTATTAATTCCAAAATAACCTGACTTGCACTGAAAGCTGTATTTTGACCTGCGGGGAACTGTGTACTGGCTGGGCCATTTTAGGTACACTGCATCAAATTTCTGTGCCTCTTTTCCCTGGTGGAAATCTAGTTCACAGAGGGGACAGAGGAAAAGGAGATGGTCAACAAATGGTAAAGCTCAATTTATAAGTCATGGCTACTAAATCAGTGAAGTCCATGGGCTAGCTTTGTACACTTGCTAAGATATTCAATACTTCAACTCTTACCAATGTTTCAGAAGTAGATGTTACCAACTGTCACTCCAGTGTGACTTTCCCAACTCTTAAGAATGCAGCATCCATGTCATGTAGTCTTGTCAAACCACTGCGTTCTGCTATGAATACAATGGAGATTGGTTTTGCAGTCTGTTTGGATTTCCCGAGATTCAAGTCATTGTAAGCTTTCTAAGTAGCAATTCCTTCTTAACTGGTGAGGTCACTCTGAACTTGGAACCATTTGTTCTTCACGAAGGACAAGTAAGTAGGGCATGTGTGTAGCGTATTGCTGCTACTGCTAGTGAAAGTGTTGAGGTCAGAGTGATTATACTGCAAATCTAGATTTAATTCAAGAACCTCCTGCCTCACTGGTATTCTACATAGCTTCAAAAGCATGGATATTCCTTTGCCTGTTGCTGTATGATTTGGGAATTGCACGCAAATGTAAATACATTGCTCAAGCTGAAATTTAATACTGCAAACAGCTATAAACACTGCCTGCAGAAAGGGTTGTGGTAGAAACCAGGAAACTGAGAGTCCTCTCAGCTCTGAACACCCATCTTATTTTCAGTAGTGCTCACTGCTATTCCCCAGGTTAGCTGGAAAGTGGTGGCCTTCAGGAGACTTTGCAGTACTGGTTTTGTAGGTGCTTCCTTACAGAAGACTAAAGAACTGTGGCAAAGATGTTTGAGAAGATAGCAATGTGGAGTTTTGCTGAGTGCTTTTGAAAAGCAGGCTTTCCAAGGGTGAGATCAATGTCCCTCAGGTTTGGAAATTTTTATTAATCTTTGTCTCAAAGCATATAAACCCCACAATAGATACATATATTTTAAATTCGGTGGGAGGAAAAGTAATTTCCTAAAGAGATCTGCTAATAATGTACCTCTATACTTGTAAAAATACACCCTGATGAAATTTACTTTTTAAGTTATTCTAAGTGGACTGTATATGTGGAAGATATATATTTACAGGAATTAAAACAAAAAATATATATGAAATTGCCTGAATAATAGATAGAAATCCTCCAAATAGGGTCAGACAGAACCAGATGTTTTCTTGGGACATTTTTATTGTATATGAAACCTGGTAAATGTAATGTTCTGTTTGTACTGCTTGTGGACAAGTCACTTACTATAATTTGCTGTTCAGCTTCCAGACTAGCTTTTTGTATCAGAAAATGACAAATTGTAGCCAGGAAAATATTTCATTAAGCTATTTTTGCTTACAATTTTGTGAAAATGGACATGTTTTCTCAGAATTCAACACAAGTGAAAATTGGGAAAAGACATTTTCATAGGGTTGAAAGTTTCCTTCCCAGTTGCTAGGTTTTTTGGGGAATGACAGCCTCAGCTTCTGTTACAGAGGGGTTTTTTTGCTTGTTTGTTTGTTTTGACTTCAGTAAAGTGAGAAAATAGAATCTTAAAGAAAACTTACTTTCATAAATGCTTTCTTTCTCCCATCGCTTCACATTTTGATTTAGCAGCATGGTTGAGTTTGTTGTTTAGCAGTTCTAGCATCACCACAATGAAGAATCATTAGTTATGGTTTTCTACTTATACAAAAAATAACTCAGCAGATTGAATTATTTTTATTAAATGTCCTTAGACAAGGTATGAGTATGATAGGATTATCAGGATACACTCCTCTCCCCTGTCTCAAATTTTTATTTACAGTAAATGGCTTGTTGGATGCATCCTTTATTTGCAGTTTGTTAGGACTACAGACTGTGGAATTTAAGAGCTGTAAAATTGTCCTTATGCAGTAAAATAGAAGAAGTTAGGCAGATGGCATCAAATTTATGCCTGGGATAAGAGAGCTGAAGTGAATAAAGTTGCTCATTTGGCAGATAACATTTGCTTTTGGCAACTTCTGATGTCCCATCAATTATACATCATTAGCAATTTCCTATTTTCAGTTCTTGTAGCCTGAGATAAAGTATTCTGCTAAACACTTTCCAGGAAGAAAGATTGGCAAAAGAAAGCTGAAGCTGACAGCTTCAGTATCTCTCGTCTATAATGATTTCTTCTGCAGTACAGAGGATGGGTCAGGGAAGAGAGCCCTGAGATAAATGCATGTGCTACATAATGACAGAAAAGGCAGAGAACGAGTGTGTCCCTGTAGGATACTTTTAAAGTTTGTTTTCAATATATACTGTTCAGTTTTCCTCACTAGCCTAAGTACGGGCTACTTTGAGTTAGGCAGGGTGATGAAGTATGTGCTTGTTTCCCACACGATAGAAGGAAAATGTTTGTTACCTGTTTCTTCTTGAATTTTCTTGATTTACAACAAATCACTCTCAGCACTGATACTTCATTTAACTTCATGTGCCAGTATTTAACCAAGAAGTAGTTTTCCTTATTTAGTGAGCTGTCTATTTAATATTTCCTCCTTCTTTCCATTTCCGTTTTGCCAAATTGCTATATTGTGTGTTAGACAATCAAATCTTCAGGGAAGGACCCAGTCTATCATGGGTTTGATCGTTGTGAAGGTCTCGGATGAAGTTGGTCACCCAGCTAGATGGGGAAAGTTTGCTTCACCCTCACACACACTTGTAAGAGATGATGGAAGTGCGATGAAAGAAGTCCATAGTTTGGGTAGTCTGTCTGCTCACAGGTATTGTGCACACAAGACCATGTTGTGAATTAGAATGGTCCTTCACTGGCCACGGAGTGATCACATGCCCTTCTACTTATTTTCCACCTCCAGAGGCTGAGTACAAACTGCAAAACAACACTAGGTTTTTGAGGGCTTCTGTTGCATCTTTTTTAAGACTATCTGAACAGTGTTTTGATGGAGTCAGGTCACAGTCACTGTCCAATGTGACATTCACCTTATCGTCTGTTAAACTATAATGTATAAGTTTGCTGCAAAAGACAGATTCTTTTCCTATGGGGATATTTTTTTATTATTTATTCTTGGTTTTTGAAGTTGGATGCATTGCTTCTCACCACAATTAGCTGGAGACTTGAAATGCTGACAGATCCTGCTCAGGCTGTGGAATTCCACGAGAGTAGCATAAGATGGGAAAAATCATTTTCCCCTTCGTGCAGTAGATTAGGGGCAGTTTCTTCGTACACGGTTTAATTCTACTCCAGTCAAAGTATTTCCTGAGATTAAGCTTCCTGAGTGCAGAATGAGATCCAGTGTCTCCTTGAAAGCATAGCAGTGACGAAAGCTGAAAGGTGAATAATTACTTTGTTGTTTCAGACTCTTGCATTTCACTGGGAACATTTGTGAAAGAGAAAACCTTTATCAAAGAGGTTCACAGATCTTTCCACATTGTTTTCTTGAGCTGAGTTTTTCAAACATAAACACCTCTCTGGCACTTGCACAGAAAAGGTGTAAATTACATTTCACACCTCTGCGTAGGCATTGGAACCATGTAACCTGCCTGTACTGTTGGTTAAAGAAGCATTAGAAGAGAGTAGTCTGGACTGTTAGGTGTTAGTCCAGACTGGCACTGATAGAAGATAAGGCTTCTGAGAGATGACAGGGCTTACAGTATATACCACACCTTGAATCTTCAATTTAAAATATAAATACCTCACCTCAAAGCATGGTTTTGAAACATAATTAAAGCTTGTAAAGCATACGTGTATCTTTGGGAAAAAAGCACCACATATTTTCCACTAAATAATCTCCAACCCATCAAAAGTATCAACATGTGAAAATAATTCCTTGGATAATCAGGAGCCCTCTTCATACAGTCTGCACAAAGGCAGGGAAATTGTTTTAGCAGTTTATATACTTAGGTTTTTTATAAAATAAAGTAACTGCTGTCATTTTGGGAAGGATGAGTATTGCTGCTTTAAATGATATAAGTAAAGATAGGTGAGCAATAGTAACTAGTAATTAATCTCTTCTACTGTTGAGTTATTTTGGTCCTGCTTTTCATTTTAGATTCAGAAACTAACTTACCAGCTGATTGTGGTGGGTTGGTTTTTTTTTAATTGTGGTTCCTGCTGTTTACTGAAGTGATGCACTGCATCATCCAGTGTCCTCTTGCAGTTGATCCCTTGCGTGCAGTCCTTCTGTTTGTCTGTCAGCGTACCTGGGAGTGATCTAGTGGGATGGCTGCGTCGGAATTCTGAGCATTTGGGGAAACAAAACCAACAGTTCGTAGCAATAACATTGCTGTTGCAAGCTGAACTAGTTACTGAATTCTGAGCAGTGGTTTCAGTATACGGAGCTGTGGCGTACTTCAGGGAAAAGTGAGAATCATGGAATTAGAGTTAAAACCTCTTCTGGCATCAGCAGTCCTGTTGAAGCCTTTCAGTGAATGCAGTATGCTGAACAGACCAGACATACCTGAAGTGAATTTCGTAGGCAGGAGTAGGTAGCAAGTTGTCTCCTTGGGGATATTTTCAGAGGACAGGACTTCTATATTTTCTTTTTGTTTTTTTAAACAGTGTTTAATTCCTGAAGGGAAGATGGGACTGGGGGCAAGGGGAGAGGGGGGATGTGCTTTGAGGGATGTTTTCAAGTGTGAATCTTTTGAAGCGAGTGTTCCTGAATAGCACACCTTGACTTGTAAGCCAACAAAGGGTTGAGGAAGATGGAGGATGGGTTTGAGTGGGGATGTCAGCATGCAGAAAGTCTAAGCTCTGACACTTAGCAGTGTATTTTGTACATATAGGAGTGCAAGAAGAAAGGAAACTTGGAGAACTTAAAGAGCTGAGACAGTATTTTGGAGAAGTGATGGGAAGATGAACAGAATTTTTTTAAGAAGCAATGGGAGTGGTCAATAAGGCAGAGGGGGTAGGAGAGGAGAGAGAATAAGATAAGCATCAGCTACCTCTGCCAAAGAGACCAGGATAATTAGGTAAACATGGAAAGAAGAGTGTGTGCATCTGGGAGCCCATTAAACTCTTTTTGCAGTAGAACTTTCAGTGTGTTTGCTTTGAAGTATTCCATGTGTATATATTTAAGTAGCATCCATAGCTAACTGATATATCACAGAGTGTGTTTGTGTAAATGTTTCATTTCAATATAAAACCCTATGGTTTGTATCGGAGTAAAGAGAAAATTTCCAGATCTGGGTCAAAACTCCCAGTTCATTTATTTTAATAGGAACTTGTAAATGGAGATAAACTGCACTGTGAAGTACAGTCTGCACTCTTCGTCTCTCCCTCTTGAAAGCTTGTTGGAAAAACTATGCCCCTCAAAAATGATGTCTTTTTATCAATATTTAGATATTTAGCAGGTGTACCTGCTGCTTGAATTTACCTGATAGCTGTGCATTTTAGCTGTACTTAAGCACCTAAGTATAAGTGACCTGTTCTTCAGAGGTGCTCAAAAGCAAGGGTGGGTATAGCGCAGTGACAGGATTTGATTAGGGTGATGATGTGCTCTCACAAGCAGGAGAAAGAAGGTTATTTTTCCAGAACTAGTGTATGGTCTGGAGTCAAACAAAGTGAGAGCATCAGGATAGCAGGAAGGAGGTGTGGATCTGGCTTGGTGTTGACAGGGAATTGAAATGTACCTCAGCAGCTTAGAAACAATGTACTTCTGAACCTACATTTCTCTGCCTCAGAATACACTGATATTCCTGGGTGTGAGCATTTAAGTTGGGCATGGAAAGTGTATGTGTTGATTCGTAGACTGAATTATTTTTCTAGTCTCTGTAATTTGTTTTAAAATAAAATTCTGTAGGTGTATATAAAGTGATGTGGTTTACCTTTATCGTAGATGTATTTATATAATAACTCTGTGTTTAAAAATAACACTTACAGGGTAATAATCATCATTTTCTTTCTTTGGACAGTCCCCATTAGGGGAAGGTGTGGTATGAACAGTGACTTATACTAAGGAAAATGTGAGTGAACTGGCTAGCTGTGGATGCTAAAGCAGCACCGTCAGGTAGAGGCTGTTGGAAGTTACTGTTCCAACCTGCAGGGACATGATAGCTGTGCAAACAAATGGCATTATGCATAGGTTCATGGTAGACACCTAGGATAAGAACTGTGTTCGTTAGTCCCTCTTCCCACAGTGGAGGAGGAAAATGCTGAGGACCTACTAAGGACAGACACTTCCTTTGGTGGTGCCTGGCTAGTGCTTCCTCTGCCGTTCCTTCAGCTGAGAGGGTTAGCTGTCCTGGGCTGAGCAGTGCGCAGAAACATCCCTGGATCGACAAGAAGTACTCAGTTGTAGGCTAAAATGTTGCTTGGTTTACAGCCCAGCTGAAAGGCCCCGGTGAAATCTCATTTTCAGTGGCCAGTACCTGCCCAGTTTGGCATCAGTGCACTGCGTTGGATGAGAGGCTCAGCTGTGACCCAGCCATGAGCCGGAGGAGCATGACTGCCAGCAGGCTGGGTGACAGAGGTCATTGGTGGCAGGAGAGAGAGGCTAATTAGAGTTATGGAGCTAATGCCTTTTAGTCTCTTCTGTTTTCCTTCCTGCTGAATCCATACCTGTAGTTAGTATCTTATTTTGCAGGAAACAGAGGCCAAGAGATTGCTGCTCAGAAAGTATGTTGGGATGATAAAAAGCTATTGACCTATGGTATTGCAGAAAAGTGCTTCTATTCTGTTTACCTGTAAAGAGTCATCGTTTCTTACTGCAGGTGGAACAGTTACATCTACACTTACAGTGGTTTTAACTCTTAAGCACATGCATTCCCTGCAGCAGAACTGAGATTACCAAACAAAAGTGATTTGCTTGTACGAGGAATGATCTGCATCAACTGGGTCAGGCAGTGGCTTCCACAAACCATGTTACCATTGGTTGACATTAATTTTTTTGCCATGAAAACAGCATTGGAAATAGCATGGCATTCACAAGAGTTGAGGCTGAGATGTTCACGGTAAGCAGTGTACTACGCAAGCCTCTCTAATGTTTTCTCAAGTCATTGAAAAGCTTAAGTTCCACATTTTGCTCCTACATTTTCCTCAGTTTTTCTTTAAAAGAAAAAATATTCTTTTTTTCATTTGTTTTTTAGTTCCTCCGGGAGTGATACAAAATGGAGCTCGAGTTCTGAGTAGAGGAATATTTCCTGGAGCCAGGCCGTTGCCAATCAACCCTATAGGAAGCATGGCTGTTGCAGTAAGGTAAGAGTGGCTCGTTATGGGGTCTTTAGGAAATAAATCTGCATTTTACAGAGATTGTAAAAGTTCATGTAAGCTCTGTCCAACAGATACTTCACTGCTTGCTAATGCTTCTGAAGTTCTAAATGAAATAAAACTCTTTGCAGGATAGTCATGGCATATCTGTATGTTGCACACTGGTTTGTAAAAAGCAGTTTTATTTTCAATAGTAAATTGCAGGCAGTTTATGGTGAGAAACTCCTACAATGACCTGGTTTTCTAAGTGAAAATGCTTTTCCCTGCTCCTCCCTCCCTCCCTTTTCCTAGAGATCTTTTCCTGGATTAAATAGCAGTGAGAAGAATATCAATAACATTAAATCAAATTCTGAAAGATATCCAAATATGCAGCTGCCATTTTGTTACTAACTTAGATCTCTGTGAGTCAGTTTGTTTCACTACAGTTTCCATTTCAAGTTTATACTGAAATGGTCAAGGGTGAAATGTTGTTTGAAGATACTCAACTTTTTTAGAAAGGAGGGCAGTAAGAGACATCCCGTGATGGGAGCAAGAACTGTGGTTCCATTTTCAGTTAGTCACAACAGAGATTAATCTGGTGAAGTGGCCAGTGCCCTTGTCTTTCAGAACTCTTAGTACCTGTAAAAGCTGTTTCAGCTGAGGCAGATGGGTATTCTGGGTGGGGTTTCACAGTGAGCACTGACACCGCCCCCCCCCCCCCCCCCCCCCCCCGCCCGCCCGCCTCCACACCACCCCCCTCCGCCCGCGGCGCAAGAA
>JANHFX010028199.1:39421-58747 GCA_027560015.1 Chloroceryle amazona
ATGGCCCTTGGCTTTCAGAACCCTTAGTGCCGGTAAAAGCGGTTTCAGCTGAGGCAGAGGGGTATTCGGGGGGGGGTTTCCCAGTGAGCACTGGCACCGCCCCCCCCCCCCCCCCTTTGCTGGGCTCTTCCAGTTACACCTTCTGATCTGCAAGGCGGGGAAATAAAGTGTGCTGATAGCTACTTACTCCATTCTTATTGTTTACTTGGTATTTTTTTCCCATTTGCTCTAATTTACCCCTTTTCAGAATCACTGTCTAGCCCTTTAGGTGCACTATTTCCATCCAATAAGTGGAGACAGAGAGAGAAGCTGTGGCGCTCATATACTCTTGATGCTTAAAATGCATAGAGGGAAAGACACTAATTGGAATAAAATCCCTATTTTTTGATGGGAAGCTGTTTCAGCAATTTTTCACATTTGCTACACTGAAGCAATGCAACCCTGAGGGTTATCCTCCAGAATTCTGCAGAGTTCCTCTCCCTCTTGCTCTACAACAGTCTGGCCTTGCCAGCAGTGGAGGTCAACCATCTTCAGTAGCTTTGCTGCTGGCTTTAGCCAGGACTCGTATTCCACTCCAGTGGGGATTGCAGAGCTGGCGACTACTGGATCATTAATTATGTATCATTTTAATGAGGTATCCAAGCTGACTGGATCACATAATGATCACATAGTATTCTCTCTTGAGTTTATCTGCATTTCCAACTTGGACCATGTCTCATAGTCAGGGTTGACGTAAGGAGGGGATAGAACTGTTTTTCCTTCCAGGCTACTTAAAAACTTCCTTCTGTGTAGAAATCCTCAAATTACTATGCTGTAAGGTTGTATATAGTTAAGTTTTATGTGTTTTCTGAGGCCTCTGTTTTTTCCCAGGAGGTAGAAGAGGATCTTTACCAGCTACCTGCTAATGTAGATTTGAAAATTAGGGATTTTACCCCTCCCTTGCTTATGTTCTTCTTGGTCCACCTCGGAAAAAAAGCCTTTATAATTAGTTAATGCAGACATTTCTAATGCTTTTTGTTCTCTTCTCTACCCTTAGGCAGTATTAGAAACAGCTTGCTATGAATATATTCCTGGTCTGCATGATGTCTGCTCATATTTAAGGGCTCCTGCAATATCTCCCCTTCTAATTCTTGAAAAGAGAGTGGCAAGGGGCATCTTCTCTTCAGCTTTGAAAGCTTTTGAATAGTTGGGGGACTGTCTTCAATAGAGCAAGTTCAGCAGGCAGTTTTGTCTTGTTTCTCTCAAGGAGACTAAGATTCAGAATTTATTTAGGAATATCAGTCTGCCTGCATGATGGCCTTAGAACATCATCTGATCCTTTCAAAACTGGATACTTCTGTAATCAGTTACTGTAAAAATGACCCCCCATCTGTTGGTGCTTACCCTTCTCCTCAGGTACACAGGGGTAAATAGGAACTGTCATTTTCCTCTTCCAGCTTTCACGAGGGAGGTCTACTGGGCAGCCATGGGAGGTGGTGCAGTCTCCTGTTATAGTTACCTGCAGAAATAATGTTCTTCTACCTATATGTTGAGAAGCCAGTCAGCTTCTTTCCAAGATTTTTTTACTCAAATGTGTGTTTTCTTGAGAAGTATTCCTTTGGTGCTCTAAATGAAAGGCCTAAAACCACCTAAAAAAAGGTTCATTCATACAGGAGACCTTTAATGGTAGTGGATCCTTGCATAACAAATTAAACCTCTTAAATAGTTTTCTTCAGTTACCATGTGTAGGAGTTATGGTTCTTCTGTAAGTTGCTCATCTTCCGTTGGCAATTCCTTGCTGTCTGAACTGTATATTTCGTTCTGTGTTTATTTCCTCAATGCTTTAATGGTCTTTGATTTTGTTGTCCCCCAAACTGCATGCGAATAAGTTACAGTAAGTTGTCCTGTTGTGCAGACTGCCATTAGTATCAAAATAGAGTAACAGAAAGTTTGAACTTGGGTTAAATGTGCAGTTGTAATTAGGTGAGTGTTCTGACTAATATGTTATTTAGAAAGGAAGCCAAATCTGGATTGGACTAAGATGCTGGAATCTGTGATTTCTGTGTGTTAGCTCCCATCAGTTAGTAAGTTTACTGTGCTACTCTTCTTCCACCGTGTGACTGAATGTGTTAGTGTATTTTGTTCCTGCACAAGGTATCAATGTGTTGCTGTTCCCCTGTCATGAATTTATTTTTTATATATAAAACAAAGTACAGTTGAATTGAGTAGTTTGGGTTAAAAAACACTAGTGAAAAGTATTTAACAAACATGGTGAATCCAGCACTTTCCACTAATAAAGAATAGCAATTGAGGAGAGCATCTTTATGTTATAGTGCATTTGGCTTAAATTGCAAAATAGGTCTTTTGTTCCAAACTAATCTACAAATGGAAAAGGCATCCCACACTGTTTTTACTTTGAAAATCATCCTCTAGTGTTAAATCGCCACAGCAGAACATAATTGGATGCGTTTTGACAGCAACTTTCATTTTACTTTATTCACACCAGTTTTAGTTGTTTGCCATCCATATTTTCCATGTTGTGGCTGACAAGTCTGAGACCTGCCCAAAGAGAGCAAAAAAATCACACTTCAAAGCTGCACAGCATGTAGCATGTCTCTAGCGTGAGAGCCATCATACATATTTTTGCCATATCCCCCCACGGATCCATGAGAATCTAAAAGCAAATGAAGTGGTGGTCTGGATATGTAGAAAAGAAAATACTGACTTGCAGAGGTTTAAATGAAAACAAGCCAAGCCAGTTATGTGCCAAGGAGTTTGTTGTGTTTTGAAGGTGAGCTCTTGTTCTGATTACGTACATTCATTGGAAGGTACTTTTTAAATGTTTACTTTGCAGGACTTCTGTGTCCACGTTGGTAGCCACAGTCTCTGTCAAAGTGGCCAGTGGATCTGCCAACGTGCATCTTGGCAAGGTGCAAGAAGCTCTATCATATCTAATCAGCTTCTTTGTGAATAAGGTGTTAGCAGTTACCCCAGCCCTTTGGAAGAGCACACACTTGGTAGCTGATAAAATATTAGAGCTGTTTGAACTATGATTTCAGTACATTCAAAAGAAAACTTGCACCATGATGTTTGCATTTTTTTTCATGTATCTTTAGTGCGTGAGCAGTGTGTGTCTGTGTCCAGGTCCTGCTGCAGTGCAGCAGACATACTGAGCCTAATCCTCAGCTGCCTGATGCGGGCAAGTCAAATCCACTGAGGTGAGGTTCTCTGTGGAGTGAAACTCCCAACAATCTCACCAGCTGTGAAGCACAGGCTTTGTAAGTTGGTCCAGTTTATTCTGCAAAAGATGCTTTACAAAATATCCTTGGTAATTTTTATGTATTACTCCTTTTTTCTTTTCCTTTGCCCCAAATGATCACTGCTACAGAGGCCACTGAACAGCATTCAGATGAGTTCCGGGGAATCTAGGGTTCGTGAAACTCTGGTCTGTGGTGCATTTTGTACCATGGAGGCTGTACTTCCCCATTTTTTTGGCCTTAATCTAGGTGCTGTTAGTCCTGGCCAGCTAGCAGCCTGTTCAGTGCTCTGTTCTGATGGGAAGGCCAAATGAAAACCCCATCCCATAACACTAACTATTGGTCTCTTCTCCCAAATTACTAATGATAAAAGGAGAGGAAATGGCCTCAAGCTGCATTGGGAGAGGTTTAGATTGGATATTAGGAAGCAATTCTTCACTGAGAGAGTGGTTGGGCACTGGAACAGGCTGCCCAGGGAGGCGGTGGAGTCACCATCCCTGGAGGGGTTTAAAAAATGAGTGGATGTAGCACTTGAGGCTATGCTCTAGTGGATAGAGAAGTGTTAGGATGAAGGTTGGAACTGATGATCCAGGAGGTCCTTTCCAACCATAATGGTTCTATGATTCTATCAAATGTACCACAGATGGAGGTGAAAAAGAGGGAAGAGCAGTTCACAGCCACCTTGGTGGGAAACCTTAAGGAGTAGGTAAAACCCTTAGGATTTGGGAAGAGCTAAGCAGAGCCAGGCCCAGTAAGGATGCTTTGGCTGGATTTGCATTTTTCTTTCTTTGTCAATGCATCAAAAATGCCAGGATGGAGGACAGGCTTCATTGCTTAACTGCCTTTTTTAGCTCATATTTCCCAGAATTAATCTAAGCTATTTTTTCTGGCTAGTTGAAAACTTAGGCAAAACTTTTTGATGTGCCACTTATGCCTAGGTAATAGGTTAAATTACTTTTGGTAGGGTGGTACTGTTTGTTAAAAACACTTTCATTTTTACATTATTGCAGGCTAAAAATAAAAATTAATGAGAAATTACTTGAGGGTTTTTTTCCCCTTATTTTTTTCAATTCTCCTTTGTCACCAGACATTTGTAGCTTCTCAAGGAATTGCACAGTTAGCTGTAAATGGCAAACACAACATTCCCAGGAAACTCCCCAAAGTAAAATATTTTCTATTCACATTTCCAAGAAAAAATGGTGAAAGCCATCCAGTATGGATGTCTTCCAGGATTCCAGGGAAAGCAAGTGCATCCACACTGGCAGACCTACTGCTCTTCTTTTATTTTGGGGGTGGGAAGTAAAAAAAACAAACAAAACCAAACAAACTCCCAAAATGTGACATTAACAAACCCGACCTACGTCATCACGAGTAGATTTTTAAATAACTGTTCTTTTTTGCTATTAATGCCGCAGTTCCTTGTGCAGCTCCTGTTCATTGGTGTGTGACAAAAATGAGGTTTTTGCCTACATTTATTCAAAGATGGAAGATCGTTATTTATTATTATTTTCACTTTAAATTTATAGGGCAATTACTAGATTATTCCTCAGGCCTGGCTTTCATTATGGTGACTTTATTTCTCATGCTGGCTTTATTTTTGCCTATTTTTTCCTCCCTTGCAGCAGCCATTCAAGCAGTGATTAATTAAACCAAACATAAGTTAACATGCGCAGCATAGATGCCAAAGCATAAATAAAATTCTATACTTACATTTTCTTTGAACAATTATTTTTGCTTAGGTAAAGGAACTAGTAGGTACTTCCCTTAAGTGTGTATACTTAATGTTCTTGCTTATTACCGGCATGATCAGCCTAACAAAAACCCAAGTCGTCCTTGTTCCCCTTCACCACCAACAGGCAGGATGAGTTATCCTTGGGAACTGAAGGAATCTTTTAGTAACTAAAGCACAAAAATACTGGATGTTTTGATTATTCTTTTTTGGAAAATGCAGGGGACTGCATCTGTCTTAACTTCAGATCTGCTGTCGATACTGACAGAGTGCTTTCTGCTGCCAGGTCATAGCTCAGATTTACTGTGGTCCTTTGCATACAGTTATGCTGTGAAGTAACTTTGTGAGTGCTTCTGTCAGTAGTGTGACCAACTTGTTGACTTTTAACTCAGTAACTGCTGATAGAATCTCATCACAGAGCAAGTAAGCACCACTTACATTTCATATGCTTGCTCATCCTCCTGCCTGATGGTATATAGCGGTTTGAAGTAAAAGTTCAACTACCTGTAGCTAAAAGTTCTGACTGTCCTCAATTTCCCATTGCAGTTATGTTACCTGTACAGTAGAAAAAGAGTTCTGGGGGTTTTTTTGTTCTTTTTTTGTGTTTTTTTTTTGTTGTTTTTTTGTTTGTTTTGGCTTGAGGTTTTTTTTGTGTTCATTTTGTGTGTGTGGTTTTTGGTGGGTTGGTTGGGTTTGGTTGTTGGGTATTTTTGTTGGTTTGTTGTTTTGGTTTTTTTTAGCAAACCTGGAACCTGTCAAAATCCCCAAGTTAAACTTACCTGTACTGCTTTCTTTGTATCTTCTAACTGGGTGTTTCCAACAAGACATTGTAACTGTCACCTGTGGGTACACAATATCTGTCATCCAGAAGGATCAGAGATAGATAAGGTCATTTTGAAACTCCATGTATGTTTACTTTATTCACTGAAGGAATATGCCTGTCTCTGGTGTTGAATGCAGTAAGTCATTTTCAGCAAAACTTTCCATTTTAGAAAAAGAATGTTATTACCTTTTTTTTTTTTTAAATAAAAAGTTAGAAACATTTCAGGAACATATATCTGTTCTTGGTAAAATGACTGACTGACTCTCATCCCGAGGAAAACCTCTTTGGAAGGCAGAGTCACTAACACTGTACAAAGGATATAATTTCCTTACTGCCATGAGTCCCATCTGCGTCCTGATGACATTAGTAACAGCATTCCTATTAATTAACAATGGGAATGGAGTCAGGCATTCAGCTCTGCAGTGCTTGGGGGTTGTGTCGTTATGCTACAGCCAAAGTGAAGTACTTGTGAAAGAATCTGTGTAACTATGGTTAAGATCCCTCAAACACATCAAATAGTCCATGGCAGTAGGATGGACAGCTTTAGAGCCTGTCCCATGGACTTTCCTCAAAGGGCAAGTCAGTACTGTAGAATATGTGAAAATAGTTTCTGGAAACTATGAAATTAAGTTCTAAACAAAAAAAAAAGGAAAAAGATAAGATATTACTTTAAATAAATTTTCCCTCACCATTACAGTAAGCACAGAATTCTTAAGTAACTTTTCTTCCCCTCTGTAATTCAAAAATAATCCAAACATCAGAGTAAGCACTTCTTTAAAAATCTGTTCTTGTTTCAGTAACAAAGTTGGGCGATTTTCAACCAGAACTGTGAGCAAAAATAGATTGAGATTCAGCTGGCCAAAATCTCTCTGCTGAAACCCAGGAGAGATCTAGATTGAACTTAGTAGATCACAAATTCATTTCTTAGCAAGTATGTGACTGTGTAAGAGTAATAAATAGAAAGCTTTAGAATGTCTAAGAAGCGTGTGTGGAATATGAGTGGTCTAGATAATAGTTTATTCAACTCTTACTAATCTAATACCAATTGTAAGTAATTCTTATGTTTGAGCTATTGCATATCAAGAAACAAATAATATTAATTGACTTTGAGGGTACATGACTTTTGATTTTGCAAATATCCTAAATTGCTCTGCCTGTATAACCTGTTTTAATTCTTGTGGATGTGCTTTGCTAATTCCCTCCTTGACCTGCTTTCTCTTCCTTTTTTATTTTCCCAAGCAGAACTGGTTGGAAATCTTTCAAAATGTAAGTGTAAACCAAAAACTTTTATGAGGTGCAAATGCTGTCCATTTCCTGACCAGTTCCCTATAGATAACTTTCTTCTGGAGTGTATTGGTATTTCCTTTCCTCCCATTTTTTTTTACATCATTTCTTTTCTGCACCTTTCTCTGGACTGCTGTTTATCATCCCTCTTTGCAGTCACTCCCTGTGGAATGCTAACCCCTTAGTAGTACACCTTCTCCCTGGACATTGCTTCTGTGATCCCTGGACCTCCCATTGTACTTTATATGATTTTTTTTTTTTAAAAGGATTGCAATCTGGAGTAAGTCCCATGGGCAGAATCCAAATTCTAGCCCCTTTATGTAAAACCAAACAGCAGAGACTCAAGAGGGGGGTATATCAGGGATATCTTTTTGGCACATGGCTGCTCTTCTCCACAGAACTGGTGTAGCTTTCCATTTATCAATAGTGTCTCAGTACAAACTAACAAATGGGAGTACGTGTAGTAACGTGAAGATGGGTGTCTTGATTTAAATCCCATCTGTTAGAAGCCTTGTTCACTAATAAACTAGTCAGTAGGAATCCCATTTGGGTTCCCACTTACTCTGTCCTCTGTTTCCTTGGAGCAAGAACTTATTGCTATTTTTTAATGGAAAATTAGTAGCACATGATTTTTATCGAGCCACATTGCTTTGACTATTAGCTGCCTAGTAAAATAAAGTAACTTTAATTTTATGCTAATTTATGATAATTTTTAACATCTTTAAATGTAAATTTACCCTAAAAATGAAGATTCTGTCACTTAAAATGCATCACATGCTTCCTTGTAATGACTGATCTTAAGGAGTTGGTTATAAATTCACCTTACAACTAGTTTAGTATGGATGATTTCTTCTTTTAAGCATTTGGCATCCTCTAATGACAACCCCTGCAGTGGCAAACCATCACAGAGTAAATGCAGCTGGCTTGCTGCACGATGATGAACGACATTGCATTTAGTTATTAATAATTGAAGGAGCTTTGTATATTCCTTCTAGGTTCTGTATGTAATTTACGGATGATAAAGCTCCTCGAAAATCTAGAGGAAAATAATTTTGTTGAGCAAAAGAGGTTGGGAAGAGGTTTTCTTTGCTAATAACTGGGCCTTCTATTATATACATTTCTTTCAAAACACTGTAAATAAGAACATTTGGGATGACTGATTCATTTGCTATCCTCCAGCATTGTCCTGGCACTGGTTCACAAAAGCCTGTTTCTTACTTCAGCAAGGTCACCAGACAAGAACATTTAGATGAATAGGAACTGTAGAATTATATCCCACTCATCTGCCACCTTTCAGCCTTACATTTCAGAAATGGACAATATCTGCTGTTGCTAGGAGGAAACCAGATGTGACGTCCCTTCCCTGCCACCTAAAGCACTTCTCCGTTTTTTTAAGTTGAAGTGCAGTAATAATCTGGATTTGCCACTGTGCCGTTCCTCTCAAGGAATAATCTGTGTTCAGTGCATGTGTTTAAGAACAGACTTTAATTCAACACTGCGGTGAGTGTGCAGAAGCACTCCAGAGGGAGTGTGAGGATGGCAAGACTAGCTCTTAAAGCAGTTTATCAGGGGAGAGTTTAAACGGTCTTGCTTGCTTTGTTGGGGTTTTTTAAGTAATAGAGGGGTTCCAGGCTGGTGATCTGGTAGCTAACAATGATCATGCTTTTACTCAGTGATGAGCATCATCTCCTATTTTCAGCAGGAATTAAGCACAGCACAGAGTCAGTCCCTTCTTTAATGATTTACAAGCAGTGTATTCTCTATTGCAAAGTCAGTGGCAATGCTCTTAACACTTTCCAGTGCCGAAAGGAGCGCTGTTGGGTTTTAAATATAGCACGCTGCAGCATTTTCCACAGCACCAGGTGCCATAAAACCAAAGGGGAAAATGGCAGCTTCTAGAGCAAGAGCAAGTTTGGGGCTTTTTGGTACTGTTTACTTTTAAACACAATATAATATTGTGTTGGCCAGTAGTGGCTTAAGTTTGTATTGCTTTTAAGATTATTCATGAACTGATTCACAATCTGAAGTGTGACTGGACTTAGGTTTTGTAATTAGTTGCTCTTTCTGTTGGAAAGAGAAATGGAGCCTGTGCTACTTCCAGGTAAAATATCTTCTACCTTTGGAACGCTAGAGATGGGAAAAGAGTCTTTTAGAGGGGACAGAGAAGTACTCTAGAAAGCTAGGGTCTCTTCCCCACATTTTTGGTAGTATGATTTTATATGGAAAAGGGGAGAGAATATTTATGCAACTCATCAGAGTTTATTTAATACCCAATAGATAAAATAATTCAACTTTTTTACGGGCTCTTTTTTTTTTTTTGGAAGTGTAAACTGTTAGCTGAAACAGAAATCAGGACTATTTATGACATCATTTATTTGTAACCATCCCCTCCTCGCTCTCTACAGCCTCTTGTGCCATTTATGTGTCTTTCAACTTGTTTTATGTGTGGATCCAATAGCAATTTGAGTCAGGCTTTGGAAACCAGCTTGCATGGATGTTACTTTGATAGCCATAATTTTAGAGCATCTGTCAGTTGGCTTTATCATCTCCTGCACTGAAGCAGAGTCACATCTCTTTGCCTTCTGAGAGTGCTTTGATTTGTTTTTGCAGGAATGGAATAACCAACTGCCGGATGCGGACAGAAAGCGAACAGTCCTGTGGCTCTCCAGTTGTTAGCGGTGACCCCAAGGAGGATCACAACTACAGCAGTGCCAAATCTTCCAACCACAGGAGCACATCACCTGCTAGTGACTCCGTTTCCTCTTCCTCTGCTGACGACCAGTATGAATTTGCAACTAAAGGTAGCCAAGACAGCAGTGAAGGAAGTGAAGTTAGCTTCCAGAGCCACGAGAGCCATAGCGAAACAGAAGAAGAGGAGAAAAAGCAAAATCGGAAGGAGACCAAGGATTCTTTAGCTGACAGTGGGTATGCGTCCCAGCACAAGAAAAGGCAACATTTAATGAAGGCGAAAAAAGTACCAAGTGACACACTGCCTCTTAAAAAGAGACGTACAGAAAAGCCCCCTGAGAGTGATGACGAGGAGATGAAAGAAGCAGCAGGATCGCTCCTGCATTTAGCAGGAATTCGATCCTGTTTGAACAACATCACGAATCGGACGGCAAAGGGGCAGAAAGAGCAAAAGGAAACCACAAAAAATTAGAACAAATCAATGATTTGTTTGAACTTACAAAGTTTTGTTTCAGCACGTCAGGTGAATTCTAATGATTTGTGGCAATATCAGCAATTTTTTCCTTTTTTCTTTTTCTTTCTGTTTGTTTCCGTTTTGTTTCTTTCTTTATATTTTCTTTCTTTTTTTTTTTTGACCCGTGAGATTTTTTTTATTATTATTTTAAAGGAGATCGAAGCCATAGAACTCATATTGACACTCAGCTAATTTACAAAAGCTTTTCATTACCTGAAGACAAAGTTAACAAAAAAAAAAAGCCAAAACCGCCATTGCTTTTTCCAGCTTGTCAAAAATGAGTGGTTGGATACGCAGTGACATCAACATTAATGTGGTGGGAGTAAAATTGGGCACTTGGAAATCCTCTTACACTAGAAGAGATACGCGTACTTTGGTAATCATTCAGGCCTGGCCCTTAAGAATTTTTTTTAATGGCCTTACGATTGGGTTAGAAGTGAATGTGAATAAAGAGATTTGGGGGAAAGAGGAGGCTCGTACTTCTCAACACCAAACCAAGGACCATCTAGTGGCACTTGGATACATTGTGCCATAGGAGTCTTTGGACAGCCACTGGTGGCAACTGTGCAAACCATAATGCACTTTTAATGCTTCACGTGCCATCAGTGGCTTGTAATGTGAAGGCTGGTAACTCTGAGTTGGAGGAAATTTGAACTATGTATGCAATGGATTTCAGTGAAATAAAGAGAAGAAATGGGAGGTGGGGGGGGGTGTCACTGTCAGTAGTGTCGTTAATCATTCAATTCTGTCTTCTATATGAAATTGAAAGAATGTTCCAAAAGCCATAAGCTTGAAGATTGGCACTGCGTACAAAAAAACAAAATACTAGTAATAGGGAAAAACAAGCTATGTCTTCTAAACTGCCTGAGTGAAAAGCAATCAAGTCTAAGAATTTACAGTAGATATTAAGGAAAGAAATACATCGTACTTTTTCTGTGGATCAAATCCTTGATCTAACTGGGGAAACAAAGCTACGAAACCTGCCATTAGTAGTATTCTGTATTTAAAAATAAAGAGAAAAGCATATTGGTGAGCAGTAAACTTCAGAAGTTCAACAAAAGAGCTCCTCCACTGCCCTCAGAAATGAGTGTGCAGTTACCGTCAGTCAGGATTCATCTGTGCAAAATTGGCATCAGTTTTCCAGATCAACCAGTGTAGCCAGCAGAAGAAATTTGATCCACATTGCATGGATTCCTTTTGGGAGGGGGGAATAATGCAAAAAGCAAACCATTTTTTTTATTCAAAGATGACAAAGTTCTTGTAAGGTAAATAATGTATTTAGCATGAAGCATGAATTATTTTCATATAAATATAGAAAATAGAGAAAAAGGCTATGCCTCTAATTTTTAAGCCCTTAGGCTTAGCATTTGGTTTTTTTGGGTTGTGTTTTTTTTTTGTTTGTTTGTTTTTGTTTTGGTTCTTTTTTGTTGTTGTTGGGGTTTTTTTGAAGCAGGTGTTTAAGGTTTAACCTTCTTCAGGGACAAACACTGACTGTTGGGAAACTTACTCTGCAATATTAAAAATAAAATCTTCATGCTCTGGTAGGGCTTGGATGGTTGAATTATACTGCCTTGTCTGCACATTCAGCCCCCCTCTCCCTACTTCTGTTTAAAAAAATGAAAAAAAAGAAAAAAAAAAGATAAAAAAAAGTAAAAGTGTGTCCTTTCTTCGTCTGTACATGTGTAACATGACGCAATAATCTGAGGGCAAATTAGTAGTGAGTGTGTATGACAGAATCAAGAGAATAATGGGAGGTTAATTGAGTAAAACTCTCTGATTTGATTCAGGAATAAGTAGACGAGAAAATAGCTTTGCTAATTTGCCATGGGAAAATGAAGTTAGTAAAGAGCCTTACTGAGGTGTCCAGAGAAAAAACAGTGTTACAGAGAGTGTGATTCAGGTATAGTGCTACTCTCCTGGTAATGATGACGATTAGATTGGAGATCCCTGCAGCAAAGGGAAGCTGTGAAATAAATAAGACAGTCTCTCTCACTTGGATTCGTGAATTTGGCATGAAAAACTCTACACTTAAAGTATCCTAGAGGCAAGAAGAAAATCCCGGGAACCAACCACTTAACAGAATGAAATGATCTGTTTATTAACTAGAATGTGGGTTTATATTTATCCCTAGCAACTGGTTCAGGCAGCAGTTCCACCCAGAGGGATCTAGTTTATGAAGAGTGAGTTAGAGAGGGGTTTGATTCCCGCTCAGTGGAGTGAACTACAAATTCCATTTGGAGATGCCTGTGGTGGGTTGTTAAGCTAGGAAGTGGAAGAACTGAAAGGTGGTCTGGTCTAGACCTGTTCCTGTGCTCTGCCAGCATTTCCTTATGTAAAGAACAGGCCCCCACTGGGAGCAGCACAGCAGAATGGTGCCTCTTCTCCCCTCTCACCCAGCATGTCCTGGAGTCTAGGAGCTGCTCAACAGCTGCTGGAGCCCAGCACAACTGCCAGCTATGCAGATAAGGAAGGAGAGAGCCAAGGCTGGTGCAAGGAACAGCTCTGTGCTCCCCTCAGTTTGCTGAGGTCAACACACACAGTATTGATTTCCAGCATCAGTTAAGTCAGGAGTACGTGGATGCTACCTTTTGTTGGCTGCCTGCAGTCCTTAAGATAAACTTGGGGAAAAAGGGAAGGACCAGTCCCTTGGCCTGGTAGCACAGAGATGAATGAGCCATAGCTTCTTCCTTGCGTGATTGGACTGGAACAATTGGCTTCTTCCCAGATCCACACTCCCTACAGCCAGAGTCTGCAGGCAGAGCAGCGTACAACCTTGCACAAAAGAACTCTGTCCATCTTTTTATGGACTTCAGGAAGAGGCATTTGAAAGATAAAATCCTCCAGTATCAGTTTGCCACCACCTTTGCTCATTAATGCCTAGCTGTACCAGCTGGAGAGTGGTTTAATATTATCAAAAAACATCACTGAACTGTCAAATTTGTGTGGCAGAAAACACGCTCAAAACTGTGGCTCTGCCATCCCAAGAAAGCGGTGTGGTTGTGAGCCAGTGGCCAGGCTCTGCCTACAGGCACGGCACTAATCCCAGAGCAGCTTCACCGATTGCAGTGTGTCAGTGCAAATGAGATCAGCACCTGCTGAACAACAAGTACCGTTCATTAATGTGGACTCTTAGTGGCTAAATATATAATTACCACTAGTATTGCTCATGATAGAAAGCAGTCATTTTGCATAAATATCAAATTAGGCAGGTTATCTTATTAAATATATATATATTAAATCTATCTAAGACTTCAACAACTCCTTTATATACTTGCTGGTAAACCTAAAATGTTGGCAAGCATCTATTTCCATGTAAAATTTGTTGCTCCTAGTTTGATCTGCTAAGGAGGTACGATTCGGTAGGAATTTACAAAGTCATGTTCAGGAACCAGCAGTTTGGCTGAGGGCTAATGCCATCGAGAGATTCATTTCGGGAGTTTAAAAACACCTTGTCCTTGCTGACCCTTACTCTTGACTATTGAGGAGAAGTACATCATTTGGATTTGTATGAAATATTTAGGAGTCACTTTGTGAAATGTTTTTGTGCCTAGCTGACAATGGAAGCTTTGTCAGAACTGGTTCTACTCCAGCAGAGAATTTCTCTTTTTTTTATAAGAATTGAGACTGATCTATTTTCCAAAAAATATGTCAGCTTTTCAATCCAGTTGTCTCTCCTTGGACTCAATCATGCCAAAACCGAGTGGTGATTGCACTGTATTAGAAACTCTCTCACTTGCCAGACTTGAGGTGGTTTGGTTTTGCTCGTTTGCTTTCCTTACTAAGCCATTTTGGGGTGAGAAGTTGCCAGATCTCTAACGCTCCATTTTCCTCGCTCAGTCCTACTCAATCAAGATTGCCAAGTCAGAGTTTCTCCAGGACAGGTCGGGGCTGGGGGAATCCAGTAAGTCAGCCAGCAGTCAGTGGCAGATTTCTCGTAGGCATGAGTTGTAAATGTCGCTGGACTGGGAGCAGGTTCCTTTGGAAAATACCCTTTGCAGCAAGAAGCTCTTGCAGGCCAGAGCTGCTGCCACAAGCAGGTGTCACCGGTGTCTGCAGGGAAGTGAAACCTGCCAAGCTGTGCTTGCATTTGGCAAGCAACTGGGTGCCCTACTGCAGTTTGATGCAGATTTTGCCTGCATTTAAAAACTCAAGCACAGGTCTTAGAACAGCTTTAATGTATCACCCCATTAGCTGTTTTCAGAAGCAGTCTGATTCTGATCTTCTCTGGGCAAAACCAGCAGTAGTTCTACCACGATCACAGGGTTTTACAGCTGAAAAGGCTGTTGTGGGAGTGAGGAGGTGTGTGCCGTGTAGGACTAGAGAAATGTCCTGTGACTCTCTTCTCTCTGGCCATTCAGTTGAGGTCCCCATTCTGGCTCCTCTCTTACCTTAATGGGAGAAGGAAATCCCAAAGGATGGGCATTGGCTCCCAGTGTTCAGCTGAATTACTGTCTGCCTTTGGAAAAGATAGAGAGAAACTCTGGGGGCTGCATTCTTCACTGGAGTGAGGTAGAGTTACATCAGCACACTTTAGCCAGGAATGGAATCCGAAATTGTACACTCAGTGGCACCATGGGTAAAATAACCAAAACAGTGCTTTGTCCCAATTTCTGTGTAGCCATGATTGATTCTCACTGAGATTGGCTCCTAAAGATGTAGCCGGGCACAACCCGAGGTTCCCTAGAACCTGAAGGTGTCTGATCTCCTTTGCAGTCAGTGGAGCTATAGACACCCAAGTGCTCCTGGAAATCGTTACCGTTTCACTGTTAGTAGCAATTTTCCTTGAATCTGGGCCCAGGCATTTTATGAAATGTTCCTCTTCTGTGCTCCAGGATCAGAATAAAACTATCCAGAGAATGCATTTCCCATTTCAGATGCAATGCAATCTACTTCACTTCATGGCGAATGCAAACCCAGCTTCTCCAGGTGGCTCACCACTGCCCGAGGAGCTCGCTGGCGTATGTCGTAGGAAATGCTTTGAACTGTTTTCTTGACTTTGCCACCAAAAGAGCATTGGAACCCTACATCCTCCTGATTGTAACAGAGTATCAGTGTTGACCGTCTGACCAGTTAAGTTTTAGTAGTGTTCTTCACAGCCCTCCAGTAATATATCAAACACTGTTATGCACATAATGCAGCACTGTGATCTAATTTAAATAATACTTTTTTATTATTTATACTACTCTATGTAATATACATCAACACTTTGCTATATAACCTAAGTGATAACCCTCTTCTTAGTTACCTGCCAAACTTGGAATTTCTGTTTGGTTTATATTGCAGTCAGCACAGTTACCAAGTTGTAATGTCTCTTTTCCTTTGAAATGGGATGTGTAAGTCAAACTATACATTTTGTGTGTTTCTGTTTTGAGCTGGAGTTTATAAGGATTTACACACAACATTCGGTGTTCTGTATAAATCTGCATACATTTGTGAATTCATCTGTTAATCCCCTTTTATTTAGAAAGTATTCATTGATGGTGGTTTATTAGGGGTTTTTATTTTTGCATTTTTATTTTTAGTACTGGTTATTCTTGAATTAAGCAGAGACTTGTCAGCTGGGTTGCTTTATCTTTGATCATGTACATGACCTTATAATTCTTCCACAGTTCAGCAAACAAGTACTAGCTTCACTGACCAAAAAAAAAGTCTCAACCTAATGTGTCTATGGTGCTGTATTTTGCTGGTGTACATTTAAAACCAGAAATAATTTAAAGGTCACTTTTGAGTTGTTCTAATAAGTAGCCTTTCCTGGTTTGGGGAGTTTGGGGTTTGTTTTGTTTTAGTATTGAAACAAGGTATATTTATCGGAAGCTGTATAATGTTTTTTCTACTGTATCACATTTCCTTTTGCAAAGAGGGAGAAATCAACCTGATGTAACATCCTTTCACAGTCAATGGAAGGGGGTTTCGTTTCAGTTTCTTATTTTCAGTTGATTTCGTTGGGCTTTGGATCAGGCCAGCAGTTAGGAGAGCTCATCATCTGAGGGTTTAAGGGATAAATGACAACTTGTGCTGGCCCTCAGTGCTAGAGGGGATTGTACTGGATGCTAAAATTACATGCTGGATTCGGGGATGGCTGATCATCTAGAAATGGGAGCCTTTTTAATTTGTTTACTCTGGCCTGAAATCCCAAGACTTTTTTTTTTTTTGCTGTTGAGATGACATTGAACTTGAGTACATTTTTTAAGTTGCTAGAGCATTGTACATTTCCTGAGTATGTGTGTGGGACAGCAATTTAAAGTCATGCCTGTATTTGATAACCAGTTCCATGCCTGCATCATTCACACTCACTACTTAAAGCTGCCATGATGTAAAATGTTGGGGGGAATGATTTGTGTGTGTATGAAAAGCATTATGGACTTGTACATTTATTTTTTTTTATACTCTGATCTGTAATTTCTGAAATATTTTGTTTTACAGAAAAAAAAAAAAGTGATAAAGCAATCAAAAGACCAAGAGATTTAGTATCAGTGCTTATGGGTCACAGGACCTTAACTGGCCAATAAGTTTAGTACAGTGATAAGCCAATTTTTTTTCCTGTACTTGGCATCTGAAACTGCCAATTTCATCAATATTAAAATACAAACTGTGATGGGGAATGAACAGTGATGTTAAGTTGTATTTGTGTTTACCTAAATGAGCAGTCCGAAGGCAAGTGCAATCAGCTGATCTTTAGGAAATATGAAAATGTTGATTTAGAGGCATACTTGCATTTTACATTTTCTTGATGTGTAATCATATTGCCAAAGACAAACTATTTCATCAATTATTATTGTAAATAACACTTTCCCAAAACCTACCATAAAGTTTCTGTGATGTATTGTCTTCCAGTTGCAATAAAATTACTGAGTTGCATCAATTGAACAACTGTAGTTGTGTGCATATGGGCTTCAATATACGCCTGGATGTGAAGGAAGAACAAGGGTGGGGGGTTTCTATAAATTAATTGCTTCATTATTAAATAGTTCTGGCCCCCATGGCACGTTACCTGTATCTTCGCTGCAGTGGGTGCCCGCTCGTGCCAATTTGCTGTCCTGTGCAAATGGCTAGAGAACACAACATTGCTGTTAAGTTAGAGCCTGATCTTCCTTTCTCATCACTTTTGCAGCCTGGAAACAAAGCAGATTTCACTGGGAATTGTCTTGGGTTTTGTTAGGTTGTTGGGTTTTTTTAAATCAACCAGCGGAAGAGATTCGGTAGTGAGACATTTCTGATGGTATTTATATAACATCCTGCAAAACTCTGCTTTCTAATCTTTGCTTCAAACCTCCCTAACTTGTTTTCTGGTTTCTGCAGCACCAGGACTCTTAATTCTTTGCCACATGGCTCCTTCACCTTGCAGCATGAAGGGACTCTTTGCAGGAGGAAATCCTACAGAGCCAAGAGCTTCATAGGCTGGAACCTCCCCTGGTCACCTTGGGCTGCTGCAAGAAGCAGCAATGCTCTTTGCTCACCAGGGCTAAAAACCAGCCTGTTCAGTGCCCCCTGTATAGATCCAGCAATCCAGCCTGAGTCTAGATTCAAAGAAAACAGTGGGAAAGTCATCTCTTCAGAGAGTGGATAATAGAGGGTATAAAAAATACCTCACAGCTTTCTACAATTAAACTGAATGGTAAAAATCTTACCACTACAATCTTTCCCCAAACACTGTGCTTGAAAGCGTTCTGTGAACAACCCTATCTATCTATAGGTTAAACTTTCAAAAGGATTGAGAAGAAAAAAAGCCCCCCTGTTCTTCTGTCAAATGAAAATCTTTCCCACACCTGGTTTGAGATGTCGTTGAAGCAAGGGAAGATGTTTGCTCAGCTGTGTAAAGAGAATATATGGCTGCTGAAGCTGGAACTTCAGCTGACCTGGACCTATGTAAGTGTCCCCCTGACTTGTCTCGACACCATCCTGAGTGGTTGGTGTTCAAGACCACTGTAGTAGGCATCTGGGAGACAAGATGGATGTAAACAAGTCCTGGGGGGAGTGGGGCAGAAGAAACAAAATGAATGAGATACACACAAAGGAGAATAAAAACGTGCAGCCCCAATATGACCAGGCAATTGATACTTCAACATATCGCCTGAAAAAGTCTCAGTTTGTAACCTGTCCTCAGCGTCTGCTGCCACTGCGACGGAACAGAGCAGAGTTAAAAAGCTTGGCCAAGGAGACGAGATGAGAGGAGACTGGTGAGAAGGAAAAAACACTTAACAGTGCTCTGAAGCATCTTCCTCTAATGGATCCTTTCCCCCATCCGCTGCCAGTTAAGCAAGTATCGCGCAGCACGCCGTCTGCTGATGGATCCATAGCGACATGCAGAGGAGCAGGGAAACCTGCAGACTCCTCAGAAAATGTTTTAGCCTTTATATACAAGCCAGCAAGCTTGCCAAGAGCCTGGTCTTGGGCTTGTTTCAACACAGGGTGTTACATGAGGGCCTTAAACTTTAGATCAGGCACACTATTTGAGATGTGCCGAATCCCTGTTGCGCTACAGACTTTGTGCAACCCTGTAATTTGCTTGTCATGGGCAAAACAGTCTCAAGTTGAAGTTTTACTTCATTGCCAATTAACGGACTTCTGATCTCTCGGATATTTAGAAAGGACAAAAAGAGCCAACCACTTATATAGACACCTGTCCTCCCTCCTCCCCAGCACCAATGTCCTTATTTGCACCATGGATTATGCTCCAACTGTCAAAACACCTCTGGCAAGCTGCTGGGAAGTGTGAGCAGCTCAAGTGATTTATCTCACTATTGGGACCACTTCTGTTTAACATCTTTATCAATGATCTTGATGAGGAGATAGAATGCACCCTCAGCAAGTTGCAGACAGCACCAAGTTGGGTGGGAGCATTGATCTGCTCGAAGGTAGAGAGGCTCTACAGAGGGACTTAGGCAGACTGGATTGATGGGCCAAGGTCAATTGTATGAGCTTCAACAAAGCCAAGTGCCAGGTCCTGCATTTGGCCACAACAGCCCCAGACAACTCTACAGGCTTGGGTAAGAGTGGCTGGAGAGCTGCCTGGCAGGAAGGGACCTGGGGGTACTGATCGACAAGCAGCTGC
>JANHFX010028201.1:0-40209 GCA_027560015.1 Chloroceryle amazona
GGGGGCGGTGGTTTGGGTCGCGCGCACGCGTGGCGGGCTCGGGCCCGGCCCGGCCGCCCGCGTTCCGCTCCCCGCAGCCGCGCCCTGCGGCGGAGGGCGCCGGGGGGGTTCCGTGCGCGGCCCGGGCCGGGTCCCTGCGCTCCGCCGTGTCGCGGGCAGGGCCCCGGCTTTCTCGGCCTTGGGCTTTCAACAAGTTTGGATCCCGAAGGCGGCTCCGGGCCGCAGGCAGCGCGGGCTGGTGCTTCTCCAGAGCGCCTTGGCCGTGTCCCGGCAGTCGCTGGTGGGCGAGCGGTCGGTTACCAGTGGGCTGAGGGCTCTGTTAGCGGGCGGCTGCTGAAGCAGGGACTCCTCGTACGGCAGCGATCCTCGCTAGGAGCCCGAGTTACTTTTAAGGCCCAATATTTGCACGACGTGATGGATCGAGGAGCAAAGCAAAGACTCGGGGTGTTAAGTTCTGAGTTGACCAAGTCCATGGGGATAAAAGAGGGCAAGATGCTGTTCATCTGCTAGTCCTCGATCAGCATAACAAGAAGGACGATGTGGCTTGTTAGTCACCATTAACCTGAACTGGAGTCACCCTCTGGTGTCACAGAGTGCAGCCCAAGGGTTGGAGGTGGCCGGGCTCAGCGCAGCAGGTGAGCGGTGTCCTGCGGCCCTGCTTCCCCCCGTTCTGGTGAGTAGGCACCAATGCTAGCGAGCTCGGCACCGGTGCGCACAGCACTTCACTCAAGTGTGTCGTGGTAACGAAACCGGGGCCTTGGGGAAGCCCTTGCAGCTCTTGGTTACGCAGGGACACATCGGTTCCCCTCGATAGCTGTTGGGTTTGGGGTTGTTGAGTACAGTGAAGTGAGTAAAGTTGCGTATCAAAAGGGATGGAGTTGCCAGTTTGACTCGCCAGCCGCTTCCCATTTGGTGTATCTGTGCGTGTCCCCGTGCCGTGAAAACCAGCTCCTGCTTCAGCCATTCTTTTGCTGCCCTTCTTTCCCGACTGCTGTCGTCGTGAACAAATTGTTTCTTAATTGTGCAGCTAAAAACTGTCTGCATTCTTTGGCTGTTCCCTGGCAGGGCTCTCCTAGTGGCAAATGGAAATGTGCATAGGTAGTCTTTAGCCTGATGTCACAGCGACCTCCTTGGAGTCGCAACTCGTTAGGGGTGTGCTGTTGATTGGGTAAAGGTACAGTTACTGTCCTCTGAGTTTTCTCTTGGGGGCTATCAGGTTCAAGCTGCATTGAGAATGACTTGCTGCATGTGTCAAAGTGCAAGGCCTGACCTGGTAGGTGGTTCTGTTTTGCAGGGGCTTGGAGGGTGAGGTCTCCTGAGGCACCCGCCAACCTCAGCGGTTCTGTGAGTCAAACCCACCTCGTTAGATTAATTACAAGGTTCAGAAAGCAAAAATACTTTGAATTTTGTGGTTCTGAACTTTGTCCAAAAGACTCTGAAAATTACTGACAGACCTTGAGAAAGAAGGGGAATTTAATTGCCATTGCAAACTTTACTGACCACTTGTCTTTAATAGCAGAATCCTTTATTTATTCATCATCTGTTTAAAGAAAGGTTGGATTGTCTAAATGGGTGAGTTCTGACAGGGAAAGATTTCTGCAGCTCTGGGTAAAGTACTTGCCTTTCTTCTCCCTGCCTCGTTAATCCCTTTTCTCCTTCACTAAGTGTTAAATGGAAGAGGTCATTTGTAATTAAATTTAAAATCATCAGATTTTTATAGAATGCGTTAGATTATTCAGCTGGAAGCCATGATGTAACAGAAACGAGTCTTTACCACCGACGGATGATCGTCTTTATGTAAATGGTTTTGGGGGGCGGGGGTTACAACGCTTAACTAACGCCTTTTTGAACGAAAGATTCCGTACGTGTGAAAAATTAGGCATAAAAATTGCTGTTCTCTTGGAAATATGCGATCCACTTAGAAGGTTTGTCCTGATGTCATGGATGGCAGCCATCTCTGTACTTACTGGTGGCAAATCTGAATAATAATGTCATTTAAATTCTCCTGAAAATACAGAAAAATAGCATTAACATGTGGTAAACATTGATAGGGAGAGGAATGATTTATTCTTGAGCTTTTTGAGCCGCTTTGTTTGAGCGTAAGCGGAGTTACATTTATTTAAAAGCAGATGTTCGTTTGGCAGCCTTTAATGGTTCCTTCTGAGCTGTTGCATGCGGAGAGCGCGTGTGATGAAGAAACGCTCCATTCAGAGATGGATTTTTTGCAGTCTTTTAGTGTCCACACATAGTCTAAGATGAATTCTTTATATGCGTGTGCTTTAATTAAAATAAATGTGTCTGGAAAGAGCTGCCCTTGGCTTTTGCTGTGCTGTGTTAAGAGCAAGGTAGATTTACTTCTGTCCTCCCTTCTGTCCCCAAAGGCACGTTCCGTTCTCCCGGCCTGCCTCCGGTCCCTCCCGCACGCCCGGGGTACCTGGGTCCATCTCCCTTGGGAAACGGGCCAGGGCACAACCTGGGGCTCGCCGAGCTCGCTCCGGGCAGCGTCACGGAGCGGGACAGGAGAGGCCCCAAGCGCTCCCTGACCCCAGCTGGGAGAGGCTGCTGGCATTCTCTGCAGCGCAGAGCAGTCCCTAGCACTGTGGTGTGCAGCGCTTCCCGCAGCACCCGGGTCACCGGGCGTTCCAGCAGGGAGTCTGCCGGTCCCCACCTCTCCTGGCCTCGCAGGGTGAGCACTAGCACCGAGGGCTTAAAGTTACGTGTGGGAGCTGTCGGGCGAAGACCGCGTCTGCTGCGAAGAGTGCGTCTGAGTCTCCAATCCCGTGTTCTCTTTTCTTCCCCTCCAGCACTGTTTTCTACTTGTGCTGTTCGCAACGTGGTTATCCCTGCTGCTCGTGTATCTCCCCACGGGAACGTTTGAGGGCAGGGAAATTGCAGATGTGTCAGATGCTGCCCTGGCCACAAGTTGTTGCTCTTTCCCTGCACACAGGGCCAGCGAGAGGTCTGTAGCCGCTTGCGAGTGACAGGCAAGAAAGGAAGCCCAGTTTTATTGTCCCAGGGCAGTGCAGAGGGGAAGAGTCGCTCTCTCCAGCTGCTGGGTTTCCTCCCCTAAATCGGTTGCGTTTAGGTGCTTTTCTGGCTGCAGCATCCTTAGTGTGGGTGCTGTTTGAGCAGGAAGAACTTGAGGCTTCCAGGGCTTAATGAGGTCTTGAGGCTTCCCATGGTGACTGGAAGTTGTGGGAAAACTTGGGTAGATTGCAAATGCAATGTTCTTGTTTCAGGAACAGTTGGGGAGGAAGACTTGTGGATTTTTTCACCCGTCTGTTGCTGCCACTTGGGAAGATAAAAGTGTGCGTGAAACTGGGCGGACAGGAGCACTAATCGTTTGGGAAAGTGCTGGCATTGGTTCCCAAGTGTGAGCTGTGGCAGAAGGCAATAACCCAGATGATAAAGGCTTGGAGTCCTGCTGGGCTTTGTATGCAGAATCTTTCTGTTTAGGTGTTACTCTGATTTGCTGCATATCAGGTTTATTTGATATAACAGAAGAGGCACGGGACCAGAAAAATTACCTGACTCTACCTTTAATCTGTGAGAGAAACAATTGTTGTAAAGCTCTCTGACCGTGCATCTGACCTTTGTCTTTCTGCCCGCGGCTCTGCTGCCTGGTCGCTCCCTGATTGCAGCGAGCGCTGACCTCCTGTTAACTTGAACAGTTCCTGCGCGTCTGCCTGGTGCCTTCATCGTCGGACTTGGGGTTGTTTTCTGCTCGGAGTTTGGCTCAGTAAGTTAGCTGAGACTAGGTTACTGCAGCTTACTAGTCCTGAAGGTGCTAGTTAGTGTTTAGTGGACTAGGGCCTGAGAAGGATGTTTGTGAGTCTTTGATTCAGTATTTAATACCTTGAGCTTAAGAAATCGGTTTAATAGCTTTACCCAAACGGCAATTTATCCCAGATTATGAAATTTGCCTTAATGCTCACCCCTAGTGGTGCAGCTGAAGGAGTCACTTGACCATTCTACCAGACTAGCACATTATTTCTAATTCTGGGATCATCTGCTAATTTAAAAACCACTCTCTCATTTAAATACAAGCACATAACTGAGATGTACGTGTCTGTAACTAACTGGATTATATTTTGACAGTCCAGTGGACCTAGCAGCAAAAGCATAAAACAGGCTGAGGAACTTTGCCACTTTTGCCTTATTTTTTCTGGGGAAAATAAAAATCCGTAGGACCAGACAGTGGCTAATGTGGTTGGGAGGCCAGTGTCTGTGGCTGGGAGGTCGTGGTGATGGGGGAAGTTCCTGAGGGCCGTGGCAAGTCCTGCATCTGAAAAGGCACACAGGCTGGGGGCCAACAGCGGGCTGGCCGGCGGCTTGGCAGGAGGGGAGCTGGCCGTCCTGCGGCGTAAGCAGCTGCCTGTCCTTGTGGGCAGGAGAGCTGCGTGGGCAGGGAGAGACGAGGAGAGGAAGGATGGCTGGGCTGCACCGCAGGGCTGTGTGCGGTCTGGGGCATCCCCGGTACGAGGAGCTGTCGACGCACTGGAGCGGTCCGGTGGAGAGCTGTCAGAGTGCTTCAGTCTTTGAAGGAGCAGCAGCAGAAAAATGGATGTCGAAGATGCTGCAGTTTGAATGAGAAAATAAATGCACCTTTATTTTATATTTTTGTAGCCGTCGTGTCTGGCAAAACGCCCCCTGCTCCAGACCGCTGTGGCACCCCCTCAAAGAGATGCCTGCTGATGGGGGGAAGCAGCAGCTGCCCGCTGGAGGCGATGAGCGGGGGAGCCAGCGTTATTCAGAGGGATTCCGAGAGACCGTGCGCGTTTGGGGTGCTAAGGGGCACCTCTCGGGGTCATGAAGAGGGATGGAAGAAGAGCGACTTGTGACTCTAAAGATGTGACTGGAAATAACATCCTAAGGCACTGCAGGTGGTAGCCGTGCAGTGATCTACACTGCAACTCCCATCCTGGAAAAAGCAAACACGAGGGAGAGAAAATATCCTTTCTTAGGGGGCAGAGAAGGCAAAAGAGAGAGCCCTTCAGACTTGTCATTTCTGGAGTGGTCTCTCCCCACATCCCTGCAGCTGTGTGTTTATCATGTCCGGGGGAGGGAATTAGCTACAGGTATGCTTTTATAGGCCCATCCGTTTATACAGAGGCACACACCCCTGTGTGCGACACCACCGACTCATCCTTGCACTGGGAGGAAGGAAGCTGGGATGCTGGCATTTGTGGAAGTGACAGGGAAAAACTTAATCTGCGTGAAGACAGGGGGGTATGAAGCAGGAAGGACCAACTCGGTTCGACGCCTCTATTTTCCAGTTCAAAGTTCCCGTTCCCTTTTCTGCCAGCATGGTTTATTCTAGAAAGGCACAACTGACTGGGAGGTGGGATGTCATTTGCAGCGACTCGCTGCACGCTGTCATTTGTCAATGGTACAGTGTTTATTTGCTACTGGAGTTTGTCATCATTGATGTAAAAAAATGATCGATCGTTCTCAGGCACTGAGTGAGTTTGGGTTTTTGCAGGGGGTGTAGAGTCCGTGGTGGCCAGGGACCGAGGACGGGTGTTCTCTGCACGCAGAATTCTTCAGCTGTTAAGATGAGCTTGTGGTACTTTCTGAAAATGAAGTTTTTAATGAAGGTGTTGCGGTACCATAGTAAAAAACTAGAAGGAAAGAGGTAGTTTTTCTTTTTTTTTTCTCTCTCTCTTTCTCTCCCAAAGGTTGATATGAAATGTCCTAAGACTTCTTTTGCTCTTAGATGAAGTTTTGAAATGCTGTAAGCCTTTAGAGAGTATTTTGCTGTTGATGTTTTCAGTGCTGTCTCGCGTGTTTCTGCATGAAAAGTAGAAAATGCATTAGGTTACTTGTGTGCTCATCTTTTTGTCTTGTAATAGCCTATGTGTTCCTTGTGAAAGCTCAGTTTGGCCGTGTTTAATGCTGGCGATTTAAAAGTTCTGAGAGATAGTTTGGAAGAGCATTAAAGTGACAGCAGAATTTCGAGGAGCGATTTTGTGCCCTGCTAGGGGAGCAGTTTCTCTGTTCATTCAGAAATACAGCCGCTTGCATCTCGAAACAGCCAGGTGACCTGTAAATGCTGTGACTTGGTCCCTGAGCTGTGGGCAACTGGAACTTAAATGATTGGGAAGGTATTTTTATGTCGCTTATCAGCATTTTTACTCCTAGCGTTTTCAGCTCTGGAATCATCGGTGGATTGCTTTATTATCTATTAGAACGTGACGCTGATGATCAAATACCCTTCCCTGTCAGGAAGATAAACCTGGTAGGAAGTGTGCTCACGGCACACGGGCGCCGTGGGGAGTGCTGCTGACCGATGTCTTTACCGGGGGCCGGAGGAGCGCTCCGGGTGTGGAACCTGTGCGGGGGCTGCAGCTGGGGCATCTTCATCTGGGCGGTTCTGTATTTCCAGCCCATAGCAGAGGAGCTGCTGAAGGGTAGCAAGGGAAGAGCACTTTGTAGAGAATGTGTTTGAGGGTTGAGTGTATATAAAGCAAAGACATTTCCAGCTCTCCTCACCTGTCCTAATGCGTCCTTCGTTCTATTCCATTACAAAAGTTGGGTGGTAAAAGAGCTAAGTAGGGATTTTTGCTTGGTTTGATGGTTGTGGTGGTGTTGTTTATGGTTGCTTCTTTTTTTTATTGCAACTCAACTCTATTTCTATTTTTCTCTATATTTTTAAAGTTTTTTTCACTCCAAATAAAGTATTTTTAGAATTGTAACTCTTAGTAGGGTCACTCTTTTCATCCAAAACGTTGGATTATTTTGCAGTTCTCCGTTGTGATCATCCCGACGGGAACAATCGATCTGCCATTGCGTAACAACGAGCGCTACGCTCGCAGCCGCGCTCTACACCTCCTCGTTCCAGGGTAGCTTTCAGGATGCTGCAGTAGATTAAATGCTCGGGCGTTGATCTTTGTTATAGTTGTTCATTAAATGAGTAGCGTTAATAAAGATAGTCTCATTGGATGCAAGAAAAAAGTTGCCATAAAATGGCATTTCAGAGCAAGTGAAATTAGGGGGTTATGGTCTGGATTTTGGGCAGGAGCTTTGCAGGGGCTTGAGGCTGTGTGCGGCCGGCCAGCTCTGCGAGCTCTTGGGCAGTTTGTGATCCTGAGACTCGTTACCGTGCTCCGGCTGCCTTCCCCCCCCTCCTTTTTTCCACGTGCCTTATCAGGTCCAGTTTCTCTGGCTGCAGAGGCTGGCTGCCCCGGGAGCGCGGGCAGCGTTTGTGAGAAAATACAGCAGCAAATGCATTTTCCTGAAGTGGTTTGATTTATGGCTCGGCTCGTTTGCTGGGTAGCTCCTTATAGCCACTGCTGCCGTCTGGGCAGTGTCACGGGGACACGGAGGGGAAGTGGAGCTGGCTTGGATTCAGGGTGACCTTTATTTTGCCTCTGTCATAATTCAGACTTTTTTCCCCCTGTTCTAAAGTGCTGTATGTCTTCTAGAAGCTCACCACGGGCGAGTTTCAGACTCGAGTTCCCCTCGAGCAAACTCACATTCAAGGATCCTGCAGCATCAAAACGTTTTTTAAGTGGTTGGCAAGCTCCTGGTGTTGCTAACAAAAACAGTGCTTTGTTTTGGTGTTCAAACCTGGTGCTAATCTTCTCGACTGGTTTTTATTACTACAACTTGAGTTTCTGTGATGTTTTCTTTCTCTTTGAAGTTGGTTCAAACATGTTTGTTGTTCTCTCTTTCCCAGTCACCAAGAACATTTTGCCTGTGTGGCAGATAAGGATTTGTCCGTGTTATTTGTGTCAATACATTCGTAAGATCGTCAGTGTTGCTACGAGCGTAGGATTGCCTCTATTTCTTGTTGGGTCACGGCCAGAATCTGGTTCATATGGCAAATCATGGCGATGGAAACTACCTTCAGCAGCTAAATAAGCAGATCCCGTGCTACTGTAGCTCCTCAGCAGACTCCTGCTGGAGCAGCTGGCCCCTCTGGCAGGTTTAGGGATATGCCCTTGGGGATATGTGCAGGGAAACACCGCTTGGAGAAGGATCCTTGGCAAAATGCACAAGAAATCCAAATTATGAACTTACGGTCCTACCAGAGGTCGCTGTATCTTCCAAGTGGTGTTGAATCCATAAGTGGTTACTTAATCCATAGGTGAAGGTGGATGCGTTCCCTGGTGGGAGGGGAGGAGAGAACCTCTGCTGTGATTTATTTGAAGAAAGGCATAGAGTGACTACTTCTTTTGCATGGAATGTCTATGAAGTCCCTTCTGGCTAACGTTTCAAGCTTTCCTGAGGCTGGGAGCACGGTAGGTGGGGGAACGGCAGGGCTGCTGCTGCGTAACGCTTGCCCTCTCGCTTGACTCGACAGGCGCGAAGGCAGAATGGCAGGGAACAGCCTGGTGCTGCCCATCGTGCTGTGGGGCCGGAGAGCCCCCACGCACTGCATATCCACGCTGCTGCTCATGGACGACGCCTCCATGATCGTCACCGGCTGCCACGACGGGCAGATATGTCTCTGGGACCTCTCCCCCGACTTGGAGGTAAGGCTGAACCCGGCCCAGGCTGCGCCTGAAAGCGCCTCGCTGCCACTGGGATTTTGTTCTGGTAGTGTAGTGTCTGTTGTGGGCTTCTGTTCTTTCTCCGCCCCGTTCGCTCGTCCTTTCTTCCTCCTCTCCTCAGGCCTGGGTTGATGGGCCCGTAGTGAGCATTTCAGACCAGAAAGGGATGGTTTTGCTCTTGAACTTTGTTGCTGCTCCTGCAGTAATTCAGTTTTAAGTCATCGCTTCCTCTTCTCCGGAGCTGCCCTCAACCAGCTGTTGCTTTTACGCTTTCCTTGCTGAAGAAAACAGATCTCGGTGATCAGAGCACTGTACTTAGAGAACTTTTTACTGTCAGTATATTCAACCATTTTTCTCCCCATGAAAACGAAAAAAGGCTGGTAGCAGAGATAAAAGTTGATGATTAATTGTGTTACGCCTGGAGTTGCAGCCTGCAAGCGTCTGATTTGAGCAGGGCCGTGCAGTTTGCCGCGCTGCGCAGGGGATTAAACCGCTGGAGCCAACAGCCGAGCGCGGCTGCCTTGTGGGAGAGGCAAAAGGGGGTGCTGAACACCTGCAAATCCCAGTGTCTGCCGGCTGCCCCTGGGAATTGTGCTCCTCTGGTAACGTTTTAAAAGGAAGGATGGGAGGAAGCAGCGAGTTCTTTCTCAGGACAAAGAAGGGCAGTTTATCGTCTTTAGTCTATGCCCAGTCTTTCTATACGTGAACTTACTTATGAATATATAGGGTTGTGAACAATACTCAATTGGGGTGGCAAAGTATTGTTGCAGTGCAACACAGTTTTTTCATTCCAACACTTCAGCTTATGATTTAAAAATATTGATAGCCTAAGTTTGATACAAAACACCTTTTATTTTCCTCTTCATAAATGCATTTCAGTAGTCGGTAGAAGCTTTCGTCACGTACTGTGGCAACGTTCTGCGCAGGCTCGAGGTTGTCTACGCGCTGCTCTGCTCATCCGATGTGTATATGAGCACGTACATTTATCTCGGAGAGAAAAGGAAAATCTGCAGTTTGTCTCCTCGAGTTAACTAGCAGGGCTGATGGTGTTCTTACTTCCCTTTTTATTTCCCCAATTCTAGATCAATCCCCGAGCTCTGTTGTTTGGTCACACAGCCTCAATCACCTGTTTGTCAAAGGCCTCTGCTCCCAGTGAAAAGCAGTATATAGTGAGCGCATCCGAGAGCGGGTGAGTTTCCGGAGGACGGATTTATGTGCAGGGCTGTTAAATCCTGGAAACTGAGGGCAGGGAGAGCTCAGGGTGTTTCCGTACTCAGTAGTTCTTATTTCAAACCCTGGAAATCTGCCATGCGATTTATCTTTATTTCTGTTGAAAAGTTTGATTGGTTTTTGTTTTTTCTTTTAATTGTTTTCATCCTTAAGAAAAAATGCATCAGTCAATGCTTTTTATTTTGAAGCGGTTTTATTTATGACTCAGAGCAACTGTTTAGGGAGGAAAGGGGAACGGGGTTTCCTATGCAGTGGATGCTGATGGAGATTGCAGGCAGATAATGTAAAGAGAAGTCGTCCTCTGACTTTCCAATAGAATGTACCTTGTGCAGTCACCTTTGAGCCTAGATTTTGGGCCAGTCTGCCTTTTCTCTTTCAGGGAGATGTGTCTGTGGGACGTGAATGATGGGAGATGCATCGAGTTCACTAAACTGGCCTGCACACACACGGGCATACAGGTCAGTACCCGGCAGAGGCTCCATTCGAGATGGCAAAGCAGGGGTAACTACAGATGAGTATGAAAACAAGGCTGCTTCCCTCCTTTCTCAGCTGAATAGTGGCATTATACGCACGCTTCAGCGTCTCGTTCATAGTTTCTGCTGTATCATCAAATGCCCTGGGGCTGGAAATAAGGGCCGTGCTTCGGCATCGGGAAATATGCATTGTATGTCATGAGAGGCCGGAAAGAAAGGAGGAAGGGGAGACAGCTTTTGGAGGAGTCCTGCCAGGGGAGCTTCTGCCAGGGGAGCTGGGAGCGTGCAGGTGATCTTAGCAGGGAGTGCTGGGGCAGGCTCCTGTCAGCTGCAGGAGCTGGGTGTCCGGGGCAAGGAATCCCTGGGATAAAGGGGGGCCTCTGCAGAAAGCACCCCTCGTCGGTGCGGAGCCGTCCTTTTTAAACACACAGGCATTAGAATATGTTTATGAATTTACGGCTTGGATTAAGGATGAAGTAGTCGATGCTTCACGTGGAGTAAAACTTCTGTGCTTTGTTAATGTCCTTTTAGTTCTATCAGTTTACAGTCGGGACGCAGCGGGAAGGGAGACTGTTATGCCATGGCCATTACCCAGAAATTCTTGTTGTGGATGCTACCAGCCTTGAAGTTCTTTATTCTTTATTATCAAAGATCTCTCCTGACTGGATCAGCTCCATGACTATCATTCGGTCCAACAGAACACAAGGTAATGCTCTTTGTTGCTTTTATTCTGGCTTTGCCACCCTGTAGGAGAAAACACTCTCTTCCACTTTTTCACCAGCCTGGGGAGGAACTAGAATGTTACTTCTTGTCACCTGGGGCTACACCCAGCAAGCACTTTCCAAAAAGCAATGTCTAGGTAGTTGGGTTTAGCCCCTGCGGACGAGGCTGATCTGTGCAGTACTGTCTCCATTGCTGCTCCAGCAAACAGGAGTCTTGGCTCTGGTGAAAATGTCACCGCTTTCTCAGGAGCAGCACCCGAAATGTAGCCGCATGGCTCTGCCTGCGCCCGCTCCGCAGGATCCAGCCTCGCCGAGCAGATATGCTCAGCTCTGCCATCTTCAGCCTGAGCACCTCCTGAAACCTGAAGGACAAGGAATGTTCTACAGGAAGAGGGGATTTATTTAATTTTTATTTTTTAATTCTGACTAAAAGCAGGTTCCACTAGGGTGATGACTCACGATCACCAGCGTGGTGTGCAGTGTGTTGAGAGCATTTGGCGAGCTATACGTTGTCACTGCTGACAAGATAAGAGATGTTCTGCGAGTACTTCTTGTGATTAGTGGCTTTATAAAAAGCTCTGTCATAACATTTTCAAAGCTGTTATTGCAGGAGATTTGTTTAAGGATTGTGCAGATCAGAGTACACGGCAGGATTAAAAACCTGAAGGCTGTAGAGGGAGGAGCTTCAAGCAATGACAGCGTAGTGGAGAGGTGTGTGAGCAGGCTCACCTTTGGGGGTGGGTTGGTTGACGTGGTTTGAAGTGATGCCTGTCACACAGCTCTCTAGTTGGTGTTAATTTGCTGGGCTTTAATTTGTGGCTGCTGAGGCGGAGAGGTGTCTACTTCAGGTTGTCCTGCTCTGGAAACCCAGACTCTGAGGGGGTCTGGGGGACTCTAGGGAAGAGGATCCTGATCCTGATCTCCTTTTGGGAGAGACTTTTATCTTAAGGCTGACAACGCTTGTAAACAGAGCATTCCCAAAGTCCTGGGCTGGGAAATCTCAGCTACTATCCCCACCACATTGAAGCTGCTGGAACAACTGGAAGTGAGCTCTGCTGTTACGTGTCACCTGGTACTGCCTTTAGTTCTACTTCTTGTTTTGTAATCGTTTTTATGTCGTAATCAATAAGTTACCCCTTGGATTTTAGTCTTACCCCAGTCTCGTCTGGTAGAAACAGGAATGTCTAGAAAGTTTGCCTCACACTTGACTGGGTTTTGTGAAGGTAATAACTCATAGCGGTGCTGGAAAGGATGGTGACTTCCCTCCTTCCCGTGTAGGTTGAGCCTGGAGCCTTTACGGCTCTGGGCGGCGGGTGCATTTGTGTGGAATGCCGCTCGGCGAGGAAACGTTTGATTTTTGAAGCAAACACTCGAGGAATGTGTTGATAAACTTGCAATGTTGAGGTACTCTCGGTGTATTTTTGTGCTCGGATACGCACAAGTGTACAACAAAATGACACGTCCTTGTGCTTATCAGCCTAATGTTTGTTTCTCCCCAGAGGATACCGTCGTCGCGGTTTCGGTGACTGGCATCCTGAAAGTATGGATAATAACCTCTGAAGTTAGTCGCATGCAGGTAAACAAAGGCTTCTGAATTAATGATGTTTCCTGTTGTGATGGAGAACTTCTATTAATGCTGTTTCCTGCTCTTCCAGCTCCCTAATCATACTGCGGTTCTTTCTCTTTGCCATTTGAAAATCAACCTCCTTAGTTTTGCTTTTCTGATTCTTCAGGTTACCAGCAGGACTTCTAATCCTGTTCACGTTTGACTCGGAGAATTTACTTTAATATTAAGAGTAGGATAATCTCCAATTTCTACAGATCTGTTTGGTGTGCTTGTATCACGTAATGATTTGTGTTAACATGCAAATACTTTTGCTATTATACAAATATTTTTCTTTTCTTTTTTTCCCCTTTGAATTTCCTACTCCTGAAGTCATTTTGGGCTACATTCCACAGGACCTTGGAGTTCCAAAAGGAATTTACTAACAAAGATTGCTCAAGTAGTTTAGCTTCCCCAATGGAGCTTCCCAAAATTCCCAGATTTAGCTTCCCAAACCGCCAGGCAGGGCTGCCTGGAAGGCCAGCGCAATGGAATCCCTTGCGCGTGAGCCCATCGAGGACAGAGGTGGCGGTCGTGGGCTTTCTGCTTTGTAGTTTCACACTTGATGAAATTGTGTTTGCTCTCAGAGCATTTTCTGGAAACCCTTGACGTGCAGCTGGTAATGTTTTAGCTGAGCTCACAGCTCAGAGTTACACTTAAAAGACAAAAAACACAGTGAAGAGCACTGGCTCTTGTGAAAGAAACACACAGAGAGGTAACTAAACAGGAGCTTATCATGGTCTGCTCCATTTGGGGTACGGAGAACCTTGGAAGAGGGAAGTGTGAGCTGACTGCCCAGCTCCCGCTGAGCTGGGTGGGAGGTGAGGCACTGACAGCGGCCGTACGAAGCGAGCACCACTGGCGTGGCCAGCTGGGAATTTGCTAGACTGAGGTGGCAGCAGAGGACACCGCACGCTCCTGCACGTCGTCTTAGGAGGGCTAGTGGAATGCGAACTGCTGCAAGTGTTTGGTTTTTCCTTAGAAGTTGGCCATCTGGTGTCTTATGAAACTGCATCACATGGTCTCTGTCATGTTCTGTGGAAGAGCCCTGTGGAGTCGGTTGAAGTGACGAGCGTTGCAGACAGGTCTTTCTGCTTGTCCCCTGCCTGTGCCCCCAGCAGGGTGTCTGCAGCCTTCTCTTGCTTCAGCCAGGTTTTCATAGCTGAGAGCCGGACTTTTCCAGTGGTGAGTGGTGTGGCTCTCCCTCCTTCAGGTATCCCATGTCAGAGTGGAGATGGACAGCTAGTCAAAGCGAGGGTGAGCTCTGGATCTGGACAGGTTAGCAGTGACCACCCTGGGGACAAGCAGAGGAGAAAGCTTTGCTTTGGGGCGGGCCCACATTAATCACTGCTATGATCGAGGGGTCTCAAAGTTGGACCCAGCCAAAGGTGTTGGGCCAAACAGTTAGGAGCCCACGCTGTTTGATAGTGCTAGCTTGAATCTCGGAAGAACGTGGTCAGCAGTGACTGATTCTCAGCCTCTGGCCAAGCTGAAAACTTGGAGATGTGATGGTGCTGCTGGACATGAGGAAGGGAATGAGCTTGTGCATTCAGCAGCTCGGCTCTCTGGCTCGGCTGGCGGAAGGGTCAGGACTTGCATCTGGTTAGGGCTGTGTAGATGTGCTCTCTAAATACAAGCGGTAACCTGTTGGGGACACTTTTGTCTGTCTCTCCAAACCTATCGCTTCGTCAGTTCTGCTCTTCTGCATGTTTGCTACTCTTGTGACAGTCTGCAGGCTTGACTGTCGCAGGAAAGTTGGTGTTCAAGATACGATGGACCCATCGCAGTATCAAAATAAGCCGTAAGTGTTTATTTCAGCTAAAATTTACAGGAACACAACTCATGTTTTGCAGTTGCTTACAACTTTATCAAATTTTAAACCATCAAGAAATGCCTCTTGTTTTTTTGGAGGTGCTGTTATTACAGACAGCAATATGGCTTTCTCATTTCAGATTTAATAATTTTAAATAAAACGCAGTCAACGTCGGTTTTGTTTGTTTGCTTTTAGGATACAACACCCGTATTTGAAGAGGAGTCAAAACCTATTTATTGTCAAAACTGCCAAAGCATCTCTTTCTGCGCGTTTACCCAGCGGTCGCTGTTGGTGGTGTGTTCCAAATACTGGCGGGTAAGGGAGCTGAGCAGCACCACGCTGCTTTTCGCTGCACGAGCTCATTTCCTTACCTTGCCAGCAAGACATTTAGATCAAGCTGCTCTAAGTCCTTTTAATGTGTCTATATCGAAACCAGAAGGAGCTGCTGTCTGGGCATTTTCATCTGTAATTGGGTAACGACAGCAGAGTTTTCTGTTTCTGTGCAGGTTTTCGACGCTGGAGATTATTCCCTCTTATGTTCAGTCCCTAGTGAAAACGAGCAGACCTGGACTGGTGGCGACTTCGTGTCAGCTGATAAAGTCATTGTATGGACAGAAGATGGACAAAGTTTCATATACAAATTGCCAGCCAGGTAGTCAACAACGTAATACTTTTTTTTTTTGAGATAAAACATGAGCAACTTTGTCAGAATACTGGTTTTTGCTTCTGTTACAAAACTGACTGGATGTTGCAGAAGCTAGTATTCCATGAGCACACTTCGAAGCTCAAGTGTCCCCTAAAGATGTGCCATTGAAGCGACGCTCAGTGACTTAGATTGCCTCGGCCAAGGCTGCTTCACCATTTTCTGATGGTACACTAACTCTTTTTCACTCCCTAGTGGAGCCGTGTGACAGGAAGATGCGCGTTGTGTTGTTGCAAAAGTGTTGTAGGTAAAAATGGCATTGAAATATTTCCTTAACCAGATCCAAATAAGGAAGAACAAAGATGTTCTAGGGAGTAGAATGTAAATGATGGTTGTATTATGGTCCCAGAGGACTCCTTCAGCCTGCTAAGGGAGGGCACCAGCAGCTGAGGTGATTTGTCGGAGGAATCCTCATGTTTGGAGCGCTTTGGTCCCCAGTCCGAGGCCAGATGCCTTGAAGTCCAAAGCAGACCTAAAGCCAGGCTTCCTTCGGTCCTCCTCCCTTTGCTGCTGAATGAGTGGTGGAGCTGAGCCAGAGACATTGGAGCGGTTATTAACTGACAGTGCATACCCTGTGCATTAAAATCAGAGCCTTGATCTGCTATATCCTATATTGACAATGAAGAAAAAGTGATGTCTAAGCGCCTGGGGATTGTTTTCACATGTAGTGTTGAAGTAGCTAGAGATACAGTAATTACTCTCTCGAGTTAAGCAAGGAATTTTCTGCCTTTCTCTTTGTTCTTCGCCCCAGCTGCCTACCAGCCAGTGACTCATTTCGCAGAGATGTGGGGAAAGCAGTAGAAAATTTAATTCCTCCTTTATTGTACAGCGTGTTGGACAGAGCAGATAAACAGGTAAGATGGGTTTCTTCCGGGTTCCTTACGTGGAGCGCGTTTCTCTTTCAGAGGGTTGAAAGAGGCAGACACCAGGAGCAGTCCTCCTCTTGCAAAGTAAGCCTTCAGGATTTCTGCTCTTCCAGAGACCGCAGACAGATGCAATCTCCCTGCAGTTTGGTTTGGCTTGATGCTTGTCCGCTTTCAGATGTCTGCAGAGGTTTAGTCTCTGGTCAGGTGAATCCCCAGTTGCTACACGCTAACAGTTTGCCATTCATCAGTGCCTGGAGAATTACAAATCAAGTTGTGACGGGCATGATGATTAGGCAATAACTGAGCAAGAGCTTCCAGCATCCCAACTTTGAATTTGAAAGCTTAAATCCTTGCAGAGTAAAGAAAATCCAATTTTGTAGGTCAAAGTCCTCTTTGAGCTATGCTTCATTTTGCTGTTTTACTGTGAGCTGTATCTGCTATAAACTAATAGATCTCAAAGTGCCGTGTGGTTATTTTTATTTATCTCTTTATTTATTTTTATTGACAGCTACTCATATGTCCTCCAGTGACTCGGTTCTTCTGTGGGCACAGGGAGCTTTCCTATAAGCTGTTGATCCAAGGGGACTCTTCAGGGAGACTGTGTATTTGGAGTGTGCCTGATACTCTTGAACAACAAGACAGTGCAAAAGGTACACCAAATTCATTCATTCTTTTTAGGGGGTGTCTCCTTGTGTTTTGTTGCTGAATAAAGTGCCGCTGCTGTTCTTACAGATCCATGAAGCTGGGTTTTTTTAATTGATAGCTTCCTGTAAGATTTATAGTAACGTAATTTTTTCATATATGGTCAAAATCTTAATTTACTCTGAATATTTTTCAGGTATTAAGTTTTAATGGCTTTATTCCAAATAGAGTCATTGCTCTCTGCCTGGGTAACTTCCTCCTGTGCCTCAAATCACAGACTTCTGGACTTTTCCAGTCCTCACACGTTGGTCCCGTGTGTTGCCATAGCTCTGCTCATGTAGCCAGTAAACTGGTCTCCAGTATGTTCCTCTTACCTGGTGCGGACTCTTGTACCGCGGCACATTGAAACTTTGAGATCTTCTCAGAAAAGCATTCCGAATTTCTCTCCATCTTTTTGATTTTTGTAAAGCCTCCTCCCACCTCACCCCTTCCTCTGTTGTTGGGTTTTTTTCTCCATTTTAACCAGGACTGCAAACAACCACTTCAGTCTCCCTCCAGGAAGCTTTTGACAAACTGACTCCTCGCCCCGCTGGCATTATAGACCAACTGAGCTTAATCCCAAACCTCAACGAACCCCTCAAAGTCACAGCCAGCGTCTACATCCCGGCGCACGGGCGCTTGGTTTGCGGCCGTGAGGACGGCAGCATCGTTATCGTGCCGGCCACCCAAACGGCCATCGTTCAGCTGCTGCAGGGAGAGCACATGCTCAGGAGAGGTAGGCACACGCGCTCCCGGAAGCGCAGCGCGGTTCCAGCGGCCGCCTCTCGCTTGGGAGATCGCTGGCGGAGGAGACGGTCTCGTGAAGTGAGGGCTGAGTCATTTTACGGGCAGGAATCGCAAAGCTGCCTTCGTAACAGCGCAGATGGGCTGTTGGGTCATGGGAAGCCGAGGTGATAAATGAACTGTGGCCAGCTTGCATCAGTTGGGGGATCCCTTCCCTGGAAAGCGTTGGGTGTTTCTCCTGGGGTTTTGAGGTGCAGTAGCAAGGGTGGGGAGAAGACACGCACCTCCTGTCTCCCTCCTGGAGCAGTTCTGGGCACTGCCTTCAGCTGGAGTATCACTGTGCCTGGGACAGTAACCCACCTGCCAGAGAATTCCTCTCTGTTTATGCTGTGGGTTAGTTGAGCGTTACGCCCCGGCCTGCTGTTGTATGGTTTGGGTCTGGATAATGTTATTTGAGTACTTCTGCGATCGTAATTGCAAAGCAAATATTTAGACTTTGGTTTTTTCAAATGCTGATAAATAATTGAGAGACATGTAAATATTTTATTGTAAACAGACCTATAAGCTTGTCAGCTGTACCTCTGAGCTTGTCAGTTACAAGGCTGCTGGCTATACTGTTTCCTTTAAGTAAACTCAGTTACTTTACAGAACTTTATACAAAATGACTCTTCTGTTTTTTTTTCCTTAATGTGAAGCTGGATTGCCTCGAAGTTGATGCATGATTCTGCAAAAAAGCCTTGGTGGCTCTTGCCCTCATAAAAATCCCGAAGTACCCCTGTGTGCTCGACGGGAGGTTTGCTGTGCTTTCCCCAAAGCATACTTGCGTGGAGGGAAAAAAATTCCTCTGTATCCTGCAGGTGTTGCACAGAATACTCGAGTCTGGTATTTAATTTACTGGACCCGTTCTGCCAAATCTCCCATCTAAAGCTATTGGTTGCTTCTAGGCATCCTTTGCAGTAGTTAAAAGGTTAGAGTGAGAATGATTTAACAACTGTGTCTGATCTCTGAACGGAAGACTGCTCACAGAAGTTATTTTCCTTTGTCAGTTTGTGTGACGTCATTGGCCTGCTCTGCACAAGCCCCAAATGCACACAGCACTGCAGGCTTGCACGCCGCTGCTGAGGGGCAATCTTCCTGCAGAGCTTTGCTGGTCCTGGTCCTTCTGGCTGTAACGTTGGCTAAACTGATGTTTGACGGGGAAGGGAATTTATTTTTTAACATCTTTGTGGCCATTTATGTTTTTTCTTTTATTTTTTTTTTATCTGGGGAGAAGGAGGACGCTGTTTTAAGACAACTAAATTACTTTAAAGTGAGATGGTGCAGCAGGACAAAAAGAATTACTCAGTCCCTGTCCAGAAAAAAAAGAGAAGCATATTTAGAAAAGACAGGACTAATTCTAGAAGAACTTGTGTTAAAAATTGTGGTATATCTGTGTTTTTTTCATAAAGAATGGTGTTTTGGATTGTTAGCAGTTCTATTGAATTATTTTTCTCTCTTTTTTGTCTTTCTTCCTTTGCCCCTTACCCAATTTTTCAGGTTGGCCACCTCACCGGACTCTCCGAGGCCATCGAAACAAAATTACATGTTTACTGTATCCTCATCAGGTTTCTTCTCGTTATGATCAAAGGTATTTGATCTCAGGTGGTGTGGATTTCTCAGTCATCATATGGGATATATTTTCTGGAGAGATGAAACACATCTTCTGTGTACATGGTGGAGAAATTACACAGCTTCTAGTTCCACCAGAAAACTGTAGTGTAAGTTTTACATAATACATCTGATAACCTGTCTCACACTTTCCATAAATGGTGCAGCTCCTCAAATCCTCCTTGAGAACGTGAGCGTGGTGGGAGCTGCTGAGGAGGTAGCACTGCCCCAGGGTACGACTCTGGCAGATGCTTAAAAAGAGCTTAATTGTTCTGTTAACCTTGGTTTTGTTGGCATCGCGCTTTGGCTACGTAAGGGATTAGAACTAGTGGAAAAAGTGGCCACTAAAACCTAGCTAGCCGGGGAAACATTTGGCATTTTATGGTGCGTGGCGTTAGCAGGGGGAGAGGCTTCCCCCGGCGTGGAAGCAGCCTTTCCCTGAAGGGGTTTGCAGATGAGAGGTGAGTGTTCCCCACCAGGCTAGGCTCCAGAGGCAATTTTGTCTCTCCTAACATGCACGAGTAGGGAGAATTGAATCAGGAAAATGACACTGATATACTTGAAAACCAAGGTTTCTCTCTTTCACTCAGCAAAACAGCTTCCAATGCCTGTTTGCTCTTCATGATGTGCAAGAGGTTGGGCTCAAGAGAATTTCTGGAGGTGCAGTTCTTTTTCTAGTGACCTCAGTGAGTTTAGCCCTAGACTTGCATGCCTGGTTTTTGTTCCAGAACAGGCTGCTGATCACCGTGCTTGGTCCAGGGAAGAAGAGAACGGTAAATGCAAACTCTCTGCATTATGATTAAGACTTCTTCTATTTGTTTTTTTTTGTTCTTTTTCCCTTTTATTAGGCGAGAGTCCAGCACTGCATTTGCTCTGTTGCCAGCGATCACTCCGTAGGGCTTCTGAGTCTGCGGGAGAAAAAATGCATCATGCTGGCATCCCGTCACCTCTTCCCGATTCACGTGATAAAGTGGAGGCCCTCCGACGACTACCTGGTGGTGGGGTGTTCAGATGGCTCTGTGTACGTCTGGCAGATGGATACTGGTGAGGTTCAGTTCAGAAAGGCTGAACAGTCATCTATCTATTTGATTGTAGTTCTGTTCTTTGGGGTATTTTTGTAGTGAGTGTTTTGTTGTTTGGTGTGGTCTATTTTTAAAAGGGACTAAGGCTTCGTTTAGAAGGAACTGAAAATGAGCCTTAAAATGGGCAACGAGGCATAAAATAAAACCAGCTTTGGTGTAGAAAGTTTTGTGATGTTTGAAAGGGAGAAAGTGAGGAGGAAAACCAGCATCAAAATATATGTGGTATTTCATTACCTTCTAAGTCCTTTACTCAAGAAGAACCCCACAAACTTGCTGCAGTGCCTGGAGATTATTTTCAGCTTGTTGTGAAAACTTGAATGGGATTGTTTTTTACTGGAGCACTCGGAAGCCAAGAGCTGAGCTCCGCTGTGGAAAATTTAATCCCCATGGGTTGTTGCGTGGGAGGAGGAATTCAAATGATTGCAGACGGCCTTCAAGTGAAAATGTTGAGCACCTGCAGTCATTGCTCTCTGGTCAGTACAGGATCACATGCTGCAGGGGTTATTTTAAACTACTTTGATTTTTTTTGTTACTGTTTATTCCTTGCACACTTCAGCTTTGTGGAAAGTTAGGAAAATTCCATTGCTTTAGGAACATTAGCTCTGAAAATTATTGTTAACACCACAGAAAGTCTTACACATTGCATTCTGTGGCAACGGGTGAAAATAATTTACCCCATACTTGTGCTGTGTGGACATTCCAAATTGTTTCTGCTGCTTCAACTCAACCCTCGCAGGCGCTCTGGACCGGTGCGTGATGGGAATCACGGCGGTGGAAATCCTGAACGCCTGCGATGAGGCGGTCCCGGCGGCTGTGGACTCGCTGAGCCATCCCGCCGTCAACCTGAAGCAGGCCATGACGAGGCGCAGCCTGGCTGCTCTGAAGAACGTGGCGCATCAGAAGCTGCAGACTCTTGCCACTAACCTCCTCGCTTCCGAAGCCTCTGACAAGGTACCTTCGACAGTTTCAGCTTGCCCGCTTTTAATCCGGTACCTGAAACACTTCTTTTCATAAGCAACTGAGTAAAATATGGGAAGTCGTCATCATTGTAGCTGGAAGGTTGTTACCCAAAGCTCTCTGAAATGTCAGTAGAAAGACCTCAGCTGGCTTCACCTGGCCTTGGTCAGTCCTGGGAGTTCACGTTCTCTGATAAAAGCCTCGGCTGCCTTCAGCATCATCGTGCAGGTGGTGTTACCTGGAGTGACAGTTTAAACCACATTTCATTTGTGGGTTTTTTTGGTTTGTACTTTGAGTGGAGGGAGTTTTCCTTACTGGAGTCTAATGCTTCTAAACTTCCTCCCCGCTGTCAGTAACTCTGTACTGCCTTCGCTGTCTTTTCCCCTCAGCTCAAGAAGAGCAGAGGTTGGGCACCAGACAGTAGCTTGGCAGTAATGGAGTTTTAATCTCACTCGGCACAGTGCCCCCATATCTCCCTGGATGCTGTGCCCTGATTTCTGTTACATTCCCAATGCCACCCTCCCGCTTCACTCTGCATTCTCCTGGGGCTTTTTTCAGGTGGAGTTTATTTTAACATTTGTATTTAGCTGCTTTTCACAGCATCTGGACTGTGTGCTCTGTTGTATTTGTTTGGCTAATATGTGGTATGGACAAGGAGCCAGCCTCTGATCCATATCCATCAGAAGCAAGTCTCACCCTCTCTGGTGCTAACTTTGAGGAATGATCTGAGCACTGATCTGGGTTTTCCCCTCTTCTCCCTGTATTGGACATGTTTCTATGGTCGTGCAGACTGTGCTAGAGGTAGAGCTTGAGCTTCATTTGCCTTTAGTTTGGTATTTGTTGCTGTGTGACGGGTCAGAAAAAGTATTACTGAAATATATGTTTGGGTTTGGTTTTTTCCTAATAAAGATCTCTGAGTAGATGGGTATTCAGGTTGTGTAGCCTGTTGATGCCATTCAAAAACACTCCCCGAGTCCAAACGCTTATTAGAGGAGACAACTACCAGTATTCTCCCTTTCCTGCCCTCTTCATTAGGGCAGACTTGGGCTGGGACCAGCAGAGAGCAGCAGAGCTCTGTGCCAGCCGCCGCCGCCTTGGCTCCTGCCACCGCGTTAGTTGTTAGAGCCTGCTTGGAAAAGAAATGTCACTGGGAGCAAGCACTCCTCACAGCAGCACCAGCGTGGCTCTGCGGATAGGTTTTCCCTCAGGCTGCCGTGCCACTGGCCCTCTGCCTCCAGCGTGACCTGCAGGAGTGTGGCTCTGGCTCGCGCTGCGCAAACGTTCGCGTTCTGCGCGGGGGCTCTTGACGTCTAACGAAGGCTTTGCCGCCCGCAAAGCAGCCCAGCGAAACGAGGCCGTGGCTGTGATGGATAAGGGAAATGTAAAAATGTTTTACAGCCACGTGAATTGTCAAACTGATGTCCACAGCTTCCTTAATTTGTGAACTGGTTTTGTGAAAAGTGCTAAGTAAGCCAATTGAATTGGGTTTTTTTTGTTTGTTTTTCAGGGGAATTTACCTAAATATTCACATAACTCCCTGATGGTTCAAGCCATAAAGACTAACTTAACAGATCCAGACATACATGTGCTCTTCTTTGACGTAGAAGCCCTGATTATTCAGCTGCTGACTGAGGAGGCCTCCAGACCCAACACCGCACTCGTTTCTCCGGAGAATTTGCAGAAGGCCTCTGGTGGGTCTGACAAAGGAGGCTCCTTTTTGACTGGTAAACGAGCAGCCGTCCTCTTCCAGCAGGTCAAGGAAACAATCAAAGAGAATATAAAAGAGCACCTACTTGATGATGAAGATGAAGATGAAGAATCAATGAGGCAGAGAAGAGAAGACGGTGACCCAGAATATCGCTCTAGCAAATCTAAACCACTGACTTTATTAGAATATAATCTAACCATGGATACAGCAAAGCTTTTTATGTCCTGTCTTCACGCCTGGGGCCTCAATTCCGTTCTAGATGAGCTTTGCCTTGATCGTCTCGGGATGCTGAAGCCACACTGTTCGGTGTCCTTTGGGCTGCTGTCTAGGGGAGGCCACATGTCTCTGATGCTTCCTGGCTATAACCAGCCCGTGGGCAAACCATCGTATGGCAGCGTGGAGCTAGGGAGGAAAATGTCCATTACCGAGGGACTTGGGAAGGGGACGTACGGCGTCTCACGTGCCGTCACCACTCAGCATCTCCTGTCCGTTATCTCCCTGGCCAACACCCTGATGAGCATGACCAATGCGACCTTTATCGGAGACCACATGAAGAAAGGGCCGACCAGGTACAGCAGATGCTCCCTTGAACTTGTCATAACTTTCTTTCTGAGTCTCTATTTCAATAGAGCTTTTTGTCTTGTTTAATTTCACTGGGGGGGTTGATGCGTTAACGGCGGGGAAACTGAGAGTATTCCTCCTTTCTGGAATGTAGTATTTTTTTATGCCAAGATAACTTTGAGCGGAGTTGCCTAACTTACAGCGTTGATAGAACGCAGAGTTGGAGTTGGTAGGTCTGAGAAGCCTTTTTTTTTTCTCCTTTTTAGTGCTGCTTGTGTTTAAGGAGTTTTTATAACGAGCAGGTCAAATTCTAAATAATTCCAAATGTACATCGACAAAAAATAAGTTTACCTAGGAACTGTATATGAAATTGAGCTACCTTTCCCTGTTAAACCGACTGGTTTTTATAGGGTTGCTTTTCCAGGTTTGTTTAGTCACAGTGTTTTTAGCAAATAACCTCTTTTCTTCTTCCCTCCTTCTTCCCCCTTTTCACGTACACTTTGTGTTTAGGCCACCTAGGCCGGGCACTCCCGAGATGTCAAAAGTGAAGGCACCCCCTTCGATTTCAAGTCATGCAGCCCAAGGACAAATTAAGCAAGGTAAAAATGACTTGCTCTGGAACAATTTGATACGTCATTTCAGCTCCTGGCACCCAAGTCATTGCCTTGCTGTGTCAAGTGAGAAAAATCTTGTTGGCTTCTGCATGGGAGGAAACCTGTAATATTCCAGATAAAAATGTTCATAAGACCAAGACCTCTTAAAGAGTCAATCTCAGGTGCTGATGCTGTCACAAGTCATTCCCTGGCCATGAATTCTTGCATATTTTAAGTGCTTCCAGACACTCTGGGGTGATAGAGGGAGGTTTAAGGTCTGTAACTAAGGGCTATCCAGACTACTACAGAAATGTTTATGTATGTTATAGCCTGAAGCACAAAGGTAAACACCTCCAGGTAGTATGTGTCTATTTCCTCTCCTTTTTACGAAGGAGGAAGAAATGATAACTATTTTAACACTGCTGCTTCTGCTGCTGCTGTTTCCCATCACTTGCAGTTATGAAAGATGTCAGTGGGTGACACTGAAGGATCCTTTAATATCTGTGTCATGTCTGTCCTCTCACAAGTATCCCTGTTAAGTACAGGCAGTAGAACACCACGGGATGCGAAAGAAGGATGCACGTGAGGCTGGACATGAGTTTTCTAGGGAGGAGCGTGGAGCTGGGACTAGAGCTTCCTCCGGCTGGCAGGAGCCCAAGGAAACTGTCCTGCTGGGACTGGGGATGGAGGAGGAGGCAGCACCTTCCTGCTTGTTTTAACGTGGTCTTGTCAAGCTGTCTGAAAAAGGAGAAGCTTGCACTTTCTGCCAGATGCAATATTTTAGAACATAAATACTTTGTTGCTCCTATTGGCATTGTCTACCCCAATGTACAGTCTTTAACACGCATCAGACGTGTAGGTCTTCAACTGTACCCTTGGACTGCAGAGCTGCTCTGCGTTGGAGAGCTCGTCAGCACAACACCAGCTCGTACCTCAGCTCGGGGGTTGTCCTCGCTCACATGCAAAAAAGGGGGTGTTTCTATCAGAGGAGGAGACTTGCCCATCAGCAACATTTGCGTGTATTTATTCTAGCCCTAAAGAGAAATGTTAGTTCACTGTGAGCTTTGGTTGGAAGGGGAAGATCAGTTTCAGGAGTGGTATGTGCCCAGCTTTCTTCATGATCGAGGGTGCTATGTAAATGGCGAAGTAGCAGGCAAAACCAGAAAGCAGAACCAAAACTATCGGGCCTCTTGTCTCAACACGTGGGGCTTGTTTGTCTGGGGGGTTTTGGTTCGGTGTCTTTACAGCCATGTACTTTTCCTCCTTGAAAGATAATTATTTGAAAGGTCAGGGCTTCTCGGAGATGGTTTCTGTGTAGCAAATTCAATGTGGGAATGAAATGTTTTTCATATTCATCACCAAGAGGGCCTGTGGAAAATATATCTTTATATTTTTGTCCCGTGTTTTTTTATAATTCCATTTTTAAAGATCTAGTTCCACTGTGGCTTTTCTTTCCCGAATCACAGCTATTTATTTTTTCTTTGAACTAGCTGAGCTAATTCTGGGGACAGACATGCTTTAGCTACCCAGTGAAAACATTGACAACTTCATGAGAAACAATGGATAAAAATGAAATTCTGTGTGCTGTCAAAAATACCCAAACCCATTTCTGTTCCCAAACTGTCATCTCTGCCTGGTGGCACGTCGGGAACATTCTCGGGGGAAAATGGGTTTGTTTCTAGGTGGTACTCTCAGGTCACCAGTTTCTCAGTGTCTTACCTTCTAGCACTGTTACTCTTCAAAATCAATTAGAGATGCAATTAATGCATTTTATGACATGCTCGATCTCCGTCAGCGTGACCTGTATTTGTCCCGCGACGGGCACGGCTCTGTGCTGCTGGGCCAGCTGCTTCCCTGGCAGGGGTTGTCGCACCGACCGACATCGGAACAGCGCGAAGCTCCCTAACAAAACGAGGCGAAAAAGAAACTTCAGAGCCAGATTTTACTCTGAGTATGGGCTGGGTTTGTGTTTTCACAACTGGTTTTTTTCCTAAGTAGCTGGTTTTCAACATCCACCAAAACTAGGCTTCGCTGCCGTGCTTCGCGCCAGTCGCGTGCCGTCGCGCTGCGTTTGGGTGGAAAGTATGGAAAAAGTAGTTTTGATGCAGATGTCCCACAGTGACAAAAGAAGTTCACTGCTTGAAAAGCAAACAGACCACTCAGAAGACAATGCTTAATCGGTCAGGAGCTTGAACCCATTGTTGTTCTGCAACGGAATAAAAGAGGGGGATTAACGTGAAGATGCTTGTGCATGACATATGGTAATTTCTCTATAGGAAGGAAGTGTCAGATAGTGACCTCTAAATCTCCCCGTTGACCTCGGCTTGTAGCATGTGTATGCCATAAGGTCTGCCCCGCTTTTCATGTGGTAATATTAAGTCATGAAGCATTAGTGGAAGTATAATGTTTAGAACTGCTTTTAAATTACCTTTGCCCCAAGAAATGGTGCGGTTCGCAAAATAAATGTCACGGGTACTGCTTTGGGCGAGACGCTTGAGCTGCACTCTGCTAGATTTGCCTGCCCGTGGCACCCTTTGTGTGCCTCTGCTTTAGGTTCTTGCTCCTTTCTTTGGTATAGCTTTAAAATTGATTGAATGGAGCCACATTGAAGAGGAACCTGTATTAAAACTGGCCATCGGTAATGCAGTCGGTGACGTGCCGGAGTGACAGATGGGGCAGCCCAGGTTTAAAGGGGTTAGTTCTGGGGTTATTCATGAGAAGCGTAAATTCCAAACCTATCTCAAGTATGGGAAAAGCACGAGAAGCAGCAGCAACACTCCTGGGTTTAAACTTCCTGGTCAGCTGCGCAGTGCAAGCAGCCCTAGCTGGCTGAGACACCCTTGTAATCGCTTTATTTACAGGTTCTTCTGTCTCGGCCAAGCGTGCGCGTTCCCGTTGTGTGTCTGTGTTTCTCTGCAGTTCCACATCTTCCTCTCACTGGCATTATTACACTTCTTGGAAAAACTAGAATTTTTTTTAAGTTTAATATTGCCACAGTTTCCTCCAGTTTTGGTTTTCATTCTTCAGTGATACTAATCTGTTTTTCAGAAGCCGCTCTCCTCACTTTCCTTTGTTTTGTTGTTTGTTTTGTTGTTTGTTTTTTTTTTTATTTTTATTTTTCTTTCCTCTGCAAGTCGCTCCTGCTGTTTCTTCTAGCGCTGAAGCTGGTCACTCTGGCTCTGACACTGCTCCTACTTTACATACCTGTTTCTTAGTCAATGAAGGTATTCTTTCCTCACTTTTCTATCTATTTGTCTTTTGCTTTCAACTAATGTTCCTTATCATTGTTATGACTTTAATTTGATCCGTTTCTTCGCAAAAAGAGAGGCAGGGAGAGGTTTTTGTGTACGTTGCCAGTAACACTGGCAGTGGGTGAGCAGATTTGGCCAACTGTCTGTCAGCTCAATTCTCAACTGAGTTCAAATCCTGTTTGAGCTCGCTGTTGTCTTTCGACCAAAAAAAAAAAAATCTCAACCCTCTTTGGCAGGGCCAGGATAGGTGCCCTTTGGCAGGGCCAGGATAGGTGCCCCTTGGCAGGGCCAGGATAGGTGCCCTTAGCCACTGGTAGTTCATGGGGGAGAGGAGCAGCAGCACACGCGTGGTGGGCTCCACACGGGTGCTGTCCCGTCCCTCGGGTGCAAGTGGCAGTTCTCAGTACGAAGCTCAGCCCCACCTCGAGCCCGCAGCAGACCCGCTGGGATGAGCGTGGGGTGGCTCCTCCGCTCCTGTGGTGAATGAGCACCGACCGGTGCCCTGCACTCCACCTTACAGCCTGGAAGGCTACAAATGTAATGCTCCTTGAAATGAAACCAACCCAATCACATTCCCATCATTCAAGTTTTATTTTTGATGCTCCTGAAAGCTTAGTGTTTATTTAAACTACCTGGGGTGTTGTGTTGAGGGTGATTTTTTTTTTCTTTCTAATGAATATTTATCAATAGCATGCAGAATTCTTTCTGCCACAAACATCGTCACGAAACCCAAACGAACAAAAGCCCTTTGTATCCCGTTCGGCACATGGCTTTGAATCAGAATTGTTACACCCTTATGACTAAGCTAGAAATCCCTGCTTTCATCCATCTCTAGTAGTAGAAACAATTCTTCAATTGGAAAATCCTCCTTTTAATCCCTTTTTTCTTTAAGGAAAATTGATATAATGATTTCTTGTAGCACCGTGAGGAGCTTTGTTGGTTAAAATATTTATATTTTTAGGCTCAGGATTGCTGACAATCTAAAACTGTAGATCTATACGCTCACCTGAAGTGTTTCTCAAGTCAATGTAGAGCATAATCCTAGAAGAATTCTTTTGTTCGGAATACTTTGCAAGGATTTTTTACAAGCTGTGTTGTTTGAGCTTGATACGCTTATCTGTGCCGGCTGTAACCACGCAGTATTGCAGGCTTGCAGTACGAGTGCACCTGGAGTAAGAGCTAGATGGAAAGATAAGGAGAGCAGACAAACAGGCCCCTGGATGTGTTTGCATACCTTTTACTGGGGACAGAAAGCTCTGTGCAGTCTCTCTAGTGGTAATTCCTATGCTAAGATTTCTCTAATTGAATTATCACGCTTGCACGGAGGATGTGAAATATCATAAGTAATGGTGTTATGATAACTAATGCCAGCTAGGCTTTGAACAGGGCATCTAAATCTTTACCTCGGAACTATGGCTTGTCATTTGCCAAAAAATTGGCCATAATATGTTAGGAACTTGAAAAAAATAGGTTTTTATATATTACTTACTATATATAAAATACTATCTTGTAATCTTATGGTATATGATATATGATTAAGGATGCAAGTTTAAAATCCAAGCCTGCATCTAGACACCAAGTCCTTCCGAGGGGAGAAGGGGAGGGAGAGTCAGGGCTGGTCAGAGGCAGCCTGCTGCCGCTGGCTCATCTGACCCCTGCACGTCTATGTCCGGGAGCTCTGCCCTGCGAGCTCACGAGCTGTGATTTATGGCCAGGAGAGCTCATTCCTGTCTGGCACAGAGCACGTGCACCGTCCAGCCTGCCCCCAGCCCGGCCGCAACGGGGAGAGATGGGGTGAGCCCACGGTGGGGAGAACCCTGGCTTCCCATGGCACAACCAACCAGCTCTGTTGTTCTGCTGCAAAATTGGCCGCTGGCCTGGTACGCGGGAGAAGGTGGGAGAAAGAGGGAGCAAAAGAATAGAACCGATGTAAATGTACCTGATGGCATTTTGAGTTTCAAGTCACGTCCGTGTTCACGGTGTTCATCCTCCTGCTGCGCTGTGTTTTCCCAGGGTGGAGCCAGCTGGCCGCTATGCACTGCGTGATGCTCCCCGACCTGTTGGGGCTGGATAAATTCAGACCTCCTCTCCTGGAGATGCTGGCTCGCAGGTGGCAGGATCGATGCCTGGAGGTGATTGCAGCAGTCGTTTTGCGCTGCTGGGTTTGGGGGGTTTGTGTTGTCTTTTAATATGAAAAAAACCACGTCGTTCTTTTCCGACACCAATCCCTGCAGTTTTTATTTCAGATTCAGTAAGTTCTGATTTTCCAGTGGCCCTGTCAAAATACTGAAGGGTGATTGTGTCTAAATATACACGTAAATGTTGGGGGTTTCCACCTTCTGGATGCTGTACAAACTTTTTTAAGGAAATTAGATTTAAAAGCTAGATTAAAATTAGAAAAACTGGATTAAAAGCTTGGATGATTCCATTAAGAGTATATTAGGATTAAAACCCCTCCCCTGTATTTTTCAAGAGACTGCTGAGTTGCTCTCTTTTTTCGGCCGTGTATGCGGGAGGGCAGCGAAGGGTTTGTCACCCAACTGTTTGATAAATGACTAGTGGGCCTTAACACTCCACCTGTGCTGCCGTGGCAAAAAAATGTGTTGACTGTGCAGCTTTCCGGGTAGGAGAGGAGTGACAGGAGGACTGCGGGCCCTCGGTGGCCCCGTAACCTGACTGGGAGCGTGGGTTTTCCTGACCCGATCGCCGGCTCTTTTGTGAGGTAGGATGTGCTGGGAGATGGTTTCCCAAGAGGGATCTGCAAGCAGCAGCAGCCCAGTCCCTGGCTTGTCCTTAAGGGTCAGGGCAGTGTATTTATATTCCGTTAGGCCACTGGTTTTTATTTTACCTTGGTCACATCACTTCCTTGCGCAGTAAACGTTTTAGACCAAAAAGAATGTATTTATGAATGTGTGTTTATGAACTCTTCGGGTGGAATAAGTGACAGTGATGAGGGGCAAATAGGACAAGACAGTATTTTGCATTTGTTGGTGTAAAAACACGGATTTATTTCTTTGGGTTTTTTAGCTTTGGGAATCCTTTTCATGTTATAGTGATAAATACTTGGTATTTGGGTTGATGTGACTTTCCTGTTGCTTTACAGGTGAGAGAAGCTGCCCAGGCCCTATTGCTGGCAGAACTGAGAAGAATTGAGCAGGCAGGTCGGAAGGAAACCATTGATGCGTGGGCTCCTTATTTACCACAGTACATGGACAGCGTTATATCACGTGAGTAATCCTGTGCTAAACCTGAAAATACCTCGGTTGCTAGAAAAACAAAACAGAGGCACTTTGTACACAAGATCATGAACACTACTACCGTTCTAGGGGAAAAATCTAGGGTTCTGTAGAAAAGTTTCTTGGAATTTTCCAAGTAATTTCACAGTCACAAAATCCCTTAAGGTTGCTAACAGTGACGAGGTGAAGGGGGCTCTTGGGCCCATCGCACCGGGGCTGGGGTGTCTTTGCCAAGGCTGACCCTGCTGTGGAGTGGCTGGGCTGTGGCGTGGAGGTGTCGGCGAAGAAACCTGCTATGAAAAGCCTGAGAGTGTTTTCTTGGAAGATCTGTCAGCATCATGAGATGCTCCATTCGATTATCCATCTAGAAACTTGCCCTACAGAATAAGGTCCGGACGCGTCTGCCGTATAGAACCACCGGTAGAAATGTGTATTTCCATAAAGCAGATGTTTTGCTTTGAAGTTGTAGGTGCTCATCTTTCTTAAAATGAGATTCTATTTCCACTGAAGAATGTAGTTTCTGTTCAGAGAAAGATCTCTCTTAAATACCCATTGATTTTTGAGAGATGTGTAATAATCTTATTAAATCTGAATCGAATGCATAAGTGGCGTGGGCCGCGGCGCTTGAAGGCGCTGTTGAGAGTTTGTTGGTAAGGGTAAGCTGCTGTTAATTACAGCCTTCGGCCCTGCAGCGCTTGCCTCGTTGCGGGGGTGGTGTTGCACAGCTACTGTTTGCTGCTCAGCCGCACGGCTGCGTGAAAAGATGTCGTGCGTACGTGTCGAAGAGCCTCGGTTCGTACCGAGGGACCATCCTGACTTTTTTTTATATTAGGATGTGGTTCTTAAGTGATCTTCTGAGGTGGGTTTGTAGAATACAGCTGTAGGTGCCCTTTACTCTCAGGAGTAGGTGCTGTAGCAACTGTTGATGGTTACTAATTTATTTTCTCTGGAGTGACACTGAATGACCTTGCTGAGCGCGAGGTTGTGGACATAATCGTGTTGGTGAAGCGTACACAAACCACTCGGCACCGCCTGCTGCAGCCGCCTGACTCTCCAAAAAGGAAAAAAAAAAACAACAAAAGGAATAATTTGCCCTTTCTGCTGCTACTCATTTCTTAAACAATTACATCTGCAGGTTGTAGGGAAGCGCATGCAGTTCTGCGTCAGCCGAGCGCGTGATATTTTGTTCTGCCTCTCGTGCTTATGCTTGTGCTCCGGTCGGAAGCGTGGCACGTGTTCCTGTAGCAACGGTCAGGGAGCGACTGGTTTAAGAAAAAGCTTGGGCATTCTGTGTGCCTTTGATTCCAGTATGCATACAGCAGTATTCTGGCCTCTCTTAGGCACTAGCAAATCGAAGCAAAGCATTTGTGCTAATGCTAAATTAGGAAGTGCTTATCTATCAGAACAAAAAAGCTCTAAAACAGGAGGGGAAATATATGCCAGAAACCAGCTGAGCATGGCTCAAGGAATGACTCGGAAGCACTGATGCTGGAAACCTTTCAGATGGGTCATGACTAGCAAGTTGGAACAACAGTATTTTTATTACATTAAAAAATGTGTTAAAACTGCATGAATTAAGGTTATGGAGTTCACAGTTCTCCTGAAACGCCAGGCTGCAGAGGTGTTTAACAGGGGTATTGTCTCTGTGAATGTACACAAAGGTGCTGATGCTCTGAAGAAGAAAAATAATTACACTGTCAGAAAGGAGAAACAAAATAAGGAGCTGAAAACGTTGCTGTTGTGGCTGAAGAGTAAAGTGTATATGTTAGTTACGGTGCAAGACACAATGAAAAGGTGATGTGTGTTTTATCGGTCTGGGGAGGAATTGGAGGGGATAAGAATTATTTAGGAGGACCAAAGTGTACGCGGTGGGCATCTGAAAAGTGTAGTTTCATCTGAGAAAGGTAAGGAGGAAATAATAAAGAAACATTTCTTTGGTTCCTTCATCCTCCACTTCCCCCTGTTCTGCCTCTTGGTACAGGGGATCAGTTATTACCAGCGTGGTTTTGTGCCCGGCATGGTGGTGTTCCGCAGTAGTTCTGTCGTGCCTGGTGTAGGAGTGGTGCTTCCCTTGCCCAGTAGCGGGTTGGGTCTAAGGAAAGCAAGCGGCACCCGCTAGCGCCGCTGATGCGAGATGCTCTGTCGTATGCATTTCACTGGCTCTTGAACAAATCTAGCGTGTGGCAGCAGCAAGGAGAGGTGAAATCCTTTCCCGTTTGCACGTTGGGTGCTCAGCCCCAGGAGCAGTTCTGGGCCGTGACCCTACTTGTAGCGATCGAGCACTGGCACGTCTCCCAGCGCTCAGTAACACGCGTTCGGGGGACTTGAAGGACGGGCCAACTCACCCGGGGTTATCTCTTGATAATCTTTTAACTGATGCAAGAGAGATTATTGTCACCCTGTGGCAGATGGGGTGGAGGGGCAGGGAGAGAGCCATGCGGGTCTCATCACTGCGGGGACCACCACTCACGGGCCGGTTGGGCCGTCGCTGTCCTGAGCAGCTCGCTCCCAGCTGCCTGCCCGGCACCTGCCTCAAGTGGTGCCCAGCTGAGGTGCCCAGACACACTGAGTCCTTTCACAGCACCGTGTACAGGGAGCAATAAATCCTTGGTTTTTTGGGCCTGCAGGGGTACAGTTGGTGCGTCGGCTTGTTGACCCCGCGTCCAACGGAAGGGCCGTGCAAGCGATGCTGAGCATGAAACCGGGCAGAGGAGGTGCAGGTGCTGGGGTTTCGCAGGCTCTTACTGGGAGCAAAACGGTTAAGCTTTCAAAGCTTCCTCTTGTATCTATTAAGATGGTGTCATGCGACAGTAAATATTTGCCATGGCCTCCTCTGTTCCTCTTTTGTCTCCGAGATGCTGTGTGGCCCGTGGGGCGTTCGCAGGCTTGTCAGGTGCAGTTCAAAAAGGAAGAAATGCTGCTGCTGCCTTGTTCTGCCTGCTCCTTTTTATGAGCAAGGGCTGCCTTCAGTGTCAGACGGATTCTACAAATTAATCTGACTTTTGAAAGGCATTTCTTTCCTGAATCTGATGTTTTCTGTTTTGTTTCTGTGGTTGCTTTTACTTTGGTCCGTGTAAACAATTAGGTAAAAAGCTGACAGCGCGGCTCTGGGGCACCTGCAAGCTCCCGCTGGCGGGTCTCTGCGCCAAGCCCTGGAGTGACAGACAGATTATTTTCATTTTTTTTCTAAAAGCTGTGATGCTGCCGCAGATAGAAAAATGGCTCCTGGGGCTTTAATGGCAAGAAGCATCTCCCTGGCCCCGGCCTTTGTGTGCGTGCGGGATGCGGCTGGAGCCGGCAGGCAGCGCGGGGCGGCTGGGAGCTGCCCGGCATCGATCGCATCTCCTCGCGTCGTATGGCAGCGGAGCAGAGCGCAGCGCCGTGGAGTGAATTAATGCGAGGCAGGCAGGCAGCAGGCCTGGCACGGGGGGCGGGCAGGGCTGGGCAGGCTCTGCAGAGCTGCTTGCGCTGCTTGCGGCCCCGAAATTCAGCGTACGCACTTCTCTTGCTTCCCATATTGTTAAACCCCAGCTCTGTCAGGTCAATGTATCCATTTACTATTCCTTTTCAAGTGGAAATCTTCAATGTGGCAGCACAAAATTAAAGAAATTCAAATGGGTATCCTTAAATTGCATCTCTGTTTAAACTGCTTCAAGTAAGAATCTGTGTTATCGCTGGAAAGCAAAATAAGTGGTTGGGCTTGATGATCTTAAAGGTCTTTTCCGACCGCAGCGATGCTGTGATTCTGTAAATACGACAGGTCTGTAGTAACAAATATGCCAACGTTGTTTGCAGTGACTGTATTTCTGGTAGACTTATATTTCTGTTACAAAGTTTTATTTAAAGCCAGCTTAATTGAGTAAAACTTAATTAAACTTGCATTGATTTAAATGGGAGCTCTCACTGAGTAAGGACAGTTTGATTGGACCCCAAAGACTTTGCTGTTATGTATGTGGTTGATCATCTTGCTCGTGCAAGGTTTGACTTAAAAGAGCACGAAGAAGTAAGGCAAGTAATTGGGTGCTGCAGCTTTTCTGTGTGTTAAATGAAAAATGAGCTTAAGATGCCGCAGTAAATGGTAAATTGTAATAGCAGCGTAACTTTCTGCTATGAGTATTATCTTAATTTTCCAGTATTTTGAATATATCCACTGCCTTATTTCTAATACGCTCGGGGTTCTGTGATCTTTTCACTTCTAAAGCCATCCGGGGTGAACTATGCAGAAAGCACCTGCGTCCAGGAGTGCGTGTTCCTTCTCACTGGATTTTCATGGAGACAAAGTGTTTGGTGCCTGACATTTGCACGATGGCCGTTTTCCTGCCTGTTTGGCTTTATCCATTCAGTGCGTTTGGGGAATGTTTAATCAGAATGATTAAATAGGTTTCTACTCATAATTTAATTGTATGAAAATTGTAATAAATATTTCTGGGTGTTTTTATACACTGTCCTTAGGACGGAGTGCTGCAGAGGCACTTAGTTCCTTCCGTGGCATTACAACTTGCCTCGCTAAGCTCTTTTGAAGGGTGTACCCCATCTAATACAGAAAGCAGCCTTTTGTCAGCAACTCGGGGCTAGAAGGCAGGGACAGGGGTGAGATCATAACTAAATAAATCAAAGGCTTTGAATTCTGGCCCAGCCTAAACCTGCCATTTAGGCACTGCTGGACCCTTGGCTTCTACCGCCTTGGATGTTCATGGCAAACGCTGCCTCGCAGATGAAAGCTCACTGGCCAGAGCCCTCGTACCGCCGTTCCCAACAGGCACGCAAACTCTTCGCCCTTCTCTGGGGGTGGGAAGAAATCAAAGAATATTTTATCGCATGGAAGGGACATTTAGGGCACAGCTGTGATGCCCGCAGAGAAGAGCGGCTCCTTGTACGAACTGCAGTGCAAAATGTAAAGTGGTGCTTAAAAAATACCCCCCCTCTCACCCCGCTCTCCCACCCCAGCGGGTATCCGCAGGTGCGTAGCAGCCTTAGAAAATAGCTGGTGCTTGAAGGTCAAGACCAAAAAAGGATTCTGGCAAAGCAGTGCCAGACTCCTGGCGTCTGTGTGGACGCCGGTGAAGACCCCACGGAGAGCTGCCCACGGGCTGCAGCAGCTGCTCCGCCGCAGTGAACTCGGGGTCTCTAGAAGTGACCCAAAGGAGGTTCGGGTGCCGTTGGCGTGGGGGTGCGGGGCGCGGGCGCTCGGCCAGCACGTGTACCGGAGTGGCGCTCTCGATTCGGCCGCGCGGCCCATCCTGCCTGGAGGGGGTGCCGCTGGTTTTCACGTGTGCTGACACAACGGGGAGGTTGTTCTGGAAGTCATTAGAAGGCACTCGGCTCTTTTGAAAGAGGGTATGTCCCAATGAGGCGAGAAACTGCCGTCGGACAAAATCGCTCTGCTAGCGCAAGGCGCAAGGAATCGCTTCGCTGGGAATACCTCGTTCTGCTGGAACTCTGCCTTTGGTGGCTAAATAAGTTGTTAGTGTGCAGGGGGTCTGTCTGATGGCTTTGGTGATGCTGGAAGATGGCAGGAAAAGGAGGAAATCCAGAAGAGACATTACAGCGTGGAAAAGATTTTAAAAGGGTGGATTTGTGACAAGTCTGCGTATGGTACGAAGGGAAGCCAGACAACAGTTGCTCTTGGCTTTATTTGGGTCTCGTGGGTTTCATAGCTACACTGTGTGGTTCGACAGATAATTCCTTCCCCCACGATCTGAGGGTGTTATCGCTGACTTGTGGGTGTCGGGTTGTTTCTTTCAGCTGGAGTAACCTCGGAAGCCATTCAAACCGGTACTGCAAGCCCTGATTCACTGGCAACGGAAGCAAAAGTTCAGGAAGAAGAGCACGACCTGGTTGACGATGACATCACGGCAGGTGAGCATTAGCACAATGAAAATGTGATTATTTTGCCATAGCAGGTGCTGTGCAGGGGAGGTGGAACTTGTTCTGCCAAGTAATATGCTTTTTGTGAGCAAACAAAACGCCAGGGCTGCTGCTGGAGAAGTGGGTGCAGTTAGAAATGCAGTTGTTCAACGGCAGAAAAGAGCTGTGGACAAAAACCGCCTATCTACGTAACCAGAACTACAACACTATTATTGTGCTGCTCCCAATTCGTTGTGTTTTCGTGTATGTGCTTTGAGCTGTTCTGTCTGCCTGCAACTGCCAAGCCTAGCTTGGGGGGATGAAGACTGTGCCATTCTGTACGGTTACCCTTTAGATCATTTACCTTGGTGAAAGAGCCGATGGAAGGGTGCTACCATCGGCCTGTGTGACCGAACTCGCGTGGTTTTTCACCGGATGAGCTCTGCTAGCTCGTTTCCCATGGAACTCGAGTGTTCTCTTGCTACAGTCCTGTAGCTTTTGCCTGTTGCCCTGATTTATCATAGGCTGGCAGGTAAAGTCAGGAGTTCTGGTCCATCAAGGCATATTCTGAAATGACAGTCCGTACAAAAATAAGCATTTTATTATAAGCAATGAGATTTTTATTCTTTTTTTCAAGCTTATTTATGCAGTGTTATAAGGAAAATCTTTATGTGCTCCCTATCAGTATGTTTGAAGTTGGAATGATTACAGCAGGTATTTTAGCCTGGCATGCTGCACGTTACCGAGCGTGAAAACTCCCTCCCTTCTTTTGGGCTGAGCTTTGTATGGATTTCTGTGAAAGTCTAAAAGCAAGCTGGTCATTGCTGTTGACCTGAAGACAGTTAATGACAGGTCTAGCTTCGGGTCAAGTGTCCGGTTGAAGGTCCCCGACAGGATTAGCGCTGGTGGACGGACTGTCTGGAGCAGGGAGCGTTAGCACCGTGTGGAGGGTGAGCTGAACTGGAAAGAGCCAAGAGGAGGGAGGTATGGTGCTGGGGATGCTTTCAGCAGCGTGGGGACAATGCTGGGCTTGTCAGGAGACAGCAAAACCCACAGAAAGCAGAATAAAAATAAAAGAGCGAATGCTCGGCGCACCCCGGAACACTCATTTCCCCTAGCGTCTCCTTTAGGAACATGCCCCATCTCCTCAGCTCCACGTCCCTTAGAGACCTTCTGGTTCCATTGGGGGAAGCTTCAGCAATAGCACCGCTATAAATAAGCGTGGTTTATATCTGGGGCAGCTTTCTGCCCCTTGGCTGTTGTGTTTTCTTCTCGTGGGGAAGACCGAAGATGGGCCGCTTTAATGAAGTGCCGAATCGTGCGCGGGTTTTTGCGATGTGCTGAACCACGTTGAGCTTTTCCAGAAGCCACTCGCTGTGTTCCTAGAGTCTCGTGGTGGTAACTCAATACAGTTAATTTTATCTTGGTAGAATGGGGGGGGAAAAAGAGTGTTGAGACAATTTAAACTTAACCTTATCTTAAAAATCGGATGCGGCTTCTTTCTGTGGTGGTCCTATTAAGGCTAATATTTATTGATTTGACTGCACAAAGTAATGCTGGTGGGCAGCGGTCAACAGGATCTTTGTTTTTCAGTTCAAATTGAGATTCACCAAATGCTCTCAGTTATCCAAATAATTTTTTAAAAGGATCACTTTCCCATCAGTCCTTTTAGAGATTAAAGCATTTCAGCTTAGCTGGCTGAAAAGCACCGGAGCCGGTTGCTGGAAGATCCTTCAGTCATACCCTACAGGGCCTCTGCAGCGTCGAAAAACACCCACGCAGGACTTGCTTAGAGAATTGGGTCTGTCTGCAGACGCACTGAAAACACAGGCACGAGTAGCCTTCCGCTCTTGTCGTGGTGTGTGTTGCTGTCTCTAGTGCCTGAAAGGCTTTCCTGGATACTAAAAGCACAGCAAATGTTCTGCTTAAATAATTCACGTGTGGACGACCGGCGTTTTTTCCTAGTTGGCGTAACCTCTGTTGGCTTCAGCGGTCGGAACTCTGCAGCTCGTGCGTGCGAGGCGGACGCGAGCCCTGTGAGCTCTCCTAGGGGTTCTGTTCTGATGCTGGGACAGTTGGAGTTTTCCGTGAGACGCACGGCTCTCGGGGAGAGGGGTCAGTGGAGGGCAGTCAATTGCTGCATCGGGATGGGGGAATCGAACTGAAATGCCCTTTATTTCTAAGGATCTGTCATTCCAGGGGCTGGGAAAGGTTAAGGCAGTAAAGAGAGAGCCTTTAAAAGTACTCTCTGCATAGCTGCGTAGGCAAAACGAGTCGCGGTCAAGCCCATGCTACCGTCTGACTTGCGTGTTGTACAGACACAGTTATTTCTGATACAAGGGAGTTCCAGTGGTTATAGTAGTGCACACACACGGAAAATAAAATCTGGGAATGCTCGAACATTTACTCCTTTAAATCTCCTCTTTCAGTATTCCCAAATCCATTTTTGTGCATCGTGAGTATTACTTTTATCAGCAATGACCACCCTCTAACTGGCAGAGTCAGAAGCAAGAAGTATTGCTAGAGATCACCCTGGCCTTCCAAACGGCTCTTTAATCGGTGGCAGCGTTCATCCGTGGTGAAGACAGAGCAGCGTAAGGGCAGGGAGTGTGTTTGTCGTGCCTCGGGTTGCATCCTGCCGCAGCGTCCCGCCGGTGAAGCGCAGCGGTACGTGGCATCACTTTTTCAAGTTTGGAGCACTTCTTTTACCTGCACTGACCAGTTAACTATTGGAAGGCATTTGAAATTGGCTCTTAAGCGAGGTATTATTTTTCTCTGTGTGTTATTACAGTTGTTTACTCAAATGCTTACACCGTAACAGCACGCTGCTAACTGAAAGCCGTGGATGGCCTTCTGTTAACCGGTTATTAAAGATTTAAAACAAGCGTAGTGCGCGCTGAACTTTGGGAGCACTTTGGTGGTTTCTCTTCGTTCCCTTTCTTGCTGCTGGAGCCGGAGGGTCTGAAGCGGAGCGGCAGGTGCCGTCGCCCATTGCGTCCCTCCCGTTACCGGCCAGACTGCCCCTGAAAATTTGGGGTGGAGTGGAGGTGCACAACAAACGAAACCATCTGCCAGCCCCAGCGAGCACGCCAGCGGCCCACTGTTCAGCACAATGAGGGTGCCAAAAGAGGCAGGCTCCGGACAAAGTTCCTGCTGGGTTTCTTTTAAGTAGGTTAGACCGAACCTGAGCACCTTCCACAGACCCTGTCACATGCGGTTTTGTATCTCCAGAGTCCACCATAGAGAGATCAAAGGAGCTTTTAATTTGTATTTAATCACTCGGTGGAAAACCATCCACCATATCATGCACCAACTATTGTGTGGAACGCCAGAAAAGTGAGGTTTTATCGTCCAAAGCAAACTGCATCCCTTTCAGATGCTAATTAAAACAGAGAAACTACACGCTGGGTCATCTCTGTCGCACGGGCTCTTCTGTTACAACTGAAAATGGAACGCCAATTCACAGACTCAGGTGATTTAACATGTGAAAGTTGTTTTTTAATGGAGCTTTCGTGCGTGCTGATGGGAACGCTGAAGCACCTTGAGAAATGTGTCGAGTGCACAATCGTACACCAAGCCGATTGAGAATCTCGGTTCCTGCAATTTGCAATTATCTGCCGACGAGGAACCACGAAATCATCGGTAAAATTCCGGCCCTTTTTATTTAAGGGAACATAATTCACATCAAACCACGAGGTTTGTCAACAAAGCTGCGTGTATTTGAAAAGATGTGGGCATCTGCCAGTCAAGCAGATGTCGCCCAGTAAACACCATTAAGAGCTCCCCGCTCCGCGAGGGGGTTATGGGCTTGACATCTGTCTGAATGGCATCTGTCAGCGCTGGGGGAGCGCGACGTGTATTCATTAAGGAGGGACTAATTCAAGCGACCTGGTTTGTCGGGGGGCTGGTGGGGAGGTGTCTAATTAATGGCAAAGAGCAGAGCAGTTGCCGTGCACCGGGCGCCGCGGGGTCCGGCCCCAACCCCGTACGAGGGCCG
>JANHFX010028203.1:0-57265 GCA_027560015.1 Chloroceryle amazona
GTACGCTCAGCAATAAATGTGCGAGCAGCACCCTGCAGACATGTAGCAGAAAGTCCTGGTGCTCCCTCAGGTAATTTCCTACTCCTCTCATTCCACTCCCCTTCCCTTCGCTTGTAGTCACCGACCTGACCCTGCCAGGCTAATGGCCTCACCTTGCCACGGGCTGTTTGAAAACACTCGGCTCGTTCTAGTCCGCAAGATTTCCCATTGGTAGCTTTTAATAAAGCTTCCAGAGAGCTGTTTTTGGTACTCATGGTCTTCCCTGAAATGTCTAAACTAATAGAAGCTTTTCTATATCATTTTTGTAATATTTTATTTGTAGGGAGTTTTATTACTGCAGGCTGTCAGCTTACAGTATTGTTCTCTTGCAGGCTTTTGAGAGCCCAGAGGGAAAGGTGCCTGGTTGCTGGGCAGCAGCATCGCTGTCTCTCTTGCAGGCCCACCATGGTCTGGCCATCTCTCTCCCATTGCTTCACTTGTTCTGGGGTGGTTTCCTGAATTAACAGGCACTGAAGTGCCAGCAGAGACGCCTTGGTGTGTTTCTCCAGCCTCCTCGCATGAAAGGCGAAGTGTTACAATTGATTTGCCTCAAACCCGACATGCTGCAATGTTGATTTTGATAGGTATTTGTGTTCTGTAAATGGGCCAGGGATTTTTAATAATTGTGACATTTGCCATGAGGGAAAGCGAAGCAAATGTTGTTGGTTGGAAAAATAAACCCGCAGGTGTGGCCTTTTGGATGGTGTTTCACCTGCTCCTGATGGCAGCGTGCCCCTGCTGTGAGCACCTTGTCCTGGGGATTTTGATGTTTGTCAGTGGAAATCTGCTGCTGCTTCTTGAACTGTGGCGTGGGTGTAATGTTTTGTGGTGGTGTTTGCAGGAAGTGCTAAGGAGCCTTAGAAATATTAAGTATGTGTTAAAATAACCATTGGTCTAAAGGCAGGTTAGCAGTGATACGTATATGGATTTACAATTAGGTGGTGCTGCTTGTGGTGAAGGATATATTTCAGTCCTTTTTGTTAAATTTATCAAAGGTTTCTGACTTCATGGCAATGATGGGAGATCTGTGGTTGTGTACGATGCTGACTTACACACTGTAAGATGTCTGGGACTGAAGAGTTATATCTAAGATTTGGGGAAGGTCATACATTGATCTTAGTAAGATTCATCCAAGGAATTAGCAGAATAAGGACCTGAAGTATTTTTCTCCTTCACATACCTACTTTGCTACCTATTGAAGAACAGCAGATAAGTGGATAATGGGAAGGGAGGGGGGTACAACAAGACCTATTTGTTAACAGGCTCCCTCAAGAGTTTTAAAAGGCCTTTAAAAATGTGTGCTTCCTCTTCTCAGAGGCACAAAGAAACTAAGTAGTCACGATGTGGATAACAAAATATTATTTTTGAATCTGCACATAATTAGGCCACCTAACAAAGAGTAAATAGAGTGATTGATCTTCATCCCGCTAAAAAGCTACAATCAGAAGAATCCAAGTTGCCCTAGAAATACTGTACTGCTTTTCCAGCTTTTCTTTATATGCAGTGACAAAGGAGTTAAGCAACAGTTCATATGACAAAATTTCCAGATGTTATGAAGGGTCTGTCTGTGCCGTAATGTAAATGTTGAAGTACCTGAGCTAGCTTAAAAGCAGCACTGGAACACTTTAGCTGTGATATATTGTCAGCTTATCAAAACCAGTGATCTTTCACTCTTACATTCCTATGTCAGAAACAATCAGGGAAGGTAGCTGAGTATGTGCTTCACATGTGCTGAGACCTTTGTTGAAATAGGTGAAATGCTCCTGGTAGCCCAGCTTGGTCCTTTAAATGTCTCTCTATTGCAGTGAAAATTATGTACAAAATGATTTAGGGTGATTTCTGGGCAGTGTGACTTGGAACACAAGAGAATCAGAAAAACAAAAACAAAAGCCAACAAACCCCACTTTAAGTTCTTTACATTTGAAGGGTGATCCCAAAACCATCAGATATCTATGTGCCCTACAAGAGTATACAAAGCTACAATAAGAAATCAGAAAAAAAGCTTTGAAAGTGATCAGTATATCACTTCATATGTTTAGAAGGTAAACCAGCTTTTACTGTCTGTGGTCAAGAGGAAATGTTTCCACACTGGGGCAGCTATGGCCACCTGCTGAGTAGATTTTGCTGCACCGCTTACTGAATCAGCTGGGACTACCCACTGTTGAAGTTATCAGGGTATGGGGCTCTTTTTCCCATAAAGGGGAAGGCAGGGAGACTGAAAGAAGTGTGGTTTGGGAAACTCAGGCTGAAGCGGGGAGAGGGATTGGTACTGAAGAGGGATTCTTCCATTACATACACCTTCTGTACTGAAACAAATGCTAAGATTTTTGAGTTTGTTTGTGTTTTGTTTGAGGGCTTTTATGTGGCTTTGTTTGTTTGTTTCTTTGATGGTTTTTTAAATCTTTTTCTGTATGATACTGTCTCACTGATAGCTATATATTTTATTTCAATTTTTTATAAAGAAATTTTTATTAGTAATTTGTTATGCCAACTATAGAACTTTAATATGCCTTCAAGATAAGGCCATGACAAGGCTCCATGTAAATCAGATACAGCTGTTTCCTAAATCCAGTCATTCTTGCTTTCTTGTTTTCTAATCATTACCTCATCTACAAGAAATACTGTATTCCTGTATTGAGCCCCTGAGTATATGAAGTGTTTCTATTATCTTGCTTGCTGTTTAGACCATGTAGATTTCTTTTACTTTTAAAACATCTTCCTTTCATCTAAATAAATAATATCAGGGTTGCACTTTATTTTACATCATAAGGATTCCCACTGGCTTAAGAAAGTTTTTGGTGTATATATTCCTTCTCTCCCTCTATGCCTGCCTGTGGAGGTTTAAGATCAGGCATTGCTTGTACTCTCTGGAATCTTGTCAGTCACAAGCTGAGATGCCCAAAGTTGGCATTCTGTCTGATCGTAATTTTTCCATGTCTTTTTCTTCCGGGACATGTGTATCTGTTTCTGTCATTTAATCCCTGGGTTTTTGGAGCAATTAGTAAAAGAATTAATGTAATGTCAATAAATTACCCCAGTCTCTGTCAGAGGCCTCCTTGTCTCCAGCTGCAGCATAGTTCCAGAGGTTTGGATTTTTTTCATGTCCTTCATCTCTGAAAAGGTAGAGCTTAATTTGTGTATTCATTCTGTGTCACTTAAGCCTGTTATGTAATATCATTTGCAAGGTCATCTTGTCCTATTTCTGGCCCCAATACAATAAAACATTTAAGCACATATTTGTCTTTACACGACTATATACTCCTATCGTCTCTGACATTTTGTGGCCTTCTTGTGAAAATACACCTTCTTCCTGGACAAAATCTGGTTTATTTTGCAGATTTGGTGATATGCTGCCTTCCCCTTGCAAACATATGGTCTCTGTCATGCTTTACAGAAAGCACAAAGTTAAATACCTTCTTATTTCCATGTAGTCTGGTTTCTTCTCTAAGTAAAATAGATAAGTGAATCAAACCATACAGAAATCAGATTGAAAGTGGGATGGGGACGTACCTCTAATTACAGCAGTAACCTTTTGTCCCATCAGCCACTGTTCTTTCACACTGTTCACTCCCATGACCCTCTGCTCATTTGATGTGAATTCTTTTCTTCTTTTTCTTTTCCTTGTAAACCTTTCTTCCCAAGGATAACATTGGTGTCACATTGAAAGTGAGGCATAGCATTCAATTTCAGATGTGTGAACTTCACATAGGTTTTTCAGGGTTTATGTCATATCTTTCCCTTGAATTTACTCACATGCCGTAGTCAACCCTATGTAAGAATTTTTGAAAATGGAAGAAAAAATCCTGAATCTATTAATCACCCTTCCCCATAGTTTTTGGGGTGCAATGATTGCTGCTTTCCATACTGTAGGCATAGAAAAGCAGTTCCTGTGCTTCATCCACTACTGATTCTTCATTGCAAAGACACTTCCCCCAAAAATATTGTAAGACTCTTTAGTTTAAAAAGCCTAGCAGCCTCCACATCACTTAAATACTAAGTTTTTCACCAAGCATGTCATAGGTCAAAGATGTTTATGCAATGTGTGTCTCTATCCTATCTTCCTAAAATGGTAAAGCATGAAGGAAACCCATTCTGAATGAAGGTGGATGACAAAATACCAGTTGCATTTATAACGTAACTATTTTTAGGATTTCCTATTAGCTTATAGGCTTTACAGGACGGGGAAAGAAACATTACTGGCTACATTATTTTCCAGATAAGCAAAGGCATGCAAAGGCATAGGCTAACATTTTCAAATGTAAATGGGGGATATCTTATGGTGGCTGGGTTAAGATACCTGGTTGGTTTGTACTTCTCGGTATAAGTGTGGTTAATTTTGCCATTCAAATCTAGTAGTGCTGCAGGTGGCTGTTCCAAAGCAAAGCTATATAACTCTACAGAAAGTGCAAGGGAAGAGAAGAAACTGACCCCAGAAGTGGAAAAAAAAAAAGTGTCAGATTTTTGCATTATATTACACTGATTTGAATAATAATGTTACTTCAGTGTAAGTAATTAAAAATGTAAAAGTTCATTACAAGAAATAAATGTTTTGATAGTACAGCAATATATATCCTGCTGACACAATGATTAATACCAATTCGTAATAGTGACATGTTTATAACTTGTGTTGACCTTTTAAAACACTTTTTTCAAAGGATAAATGGGATATCAGCTGTATTTGCAAGCCTCTTGGTAAAATTGCCATCAGCTTACAGTATGCACAGCTCCTCTTATGGCACTGGAACACCTGTTCAAGGAGGTTCTAGTTACAGCTCTTGAGTAAAAATCTACTGTATTGATTCATGCACTTTTTCAGAATTCAGGACACTGCAAGAATGATAAAGAGTGCCAACTGTATTTATTTTCTGAATGCCCTCCTTGCCAGGCTGTGAGTAATGCCCTGTCGTACATTCTGCATTTTGTGTTCCAAAGTCCACACTTTGTTCACTGTTCCAAGTCATGAAATCTGGACATGATGTGGGCAAAATAAATTCTGCATACTTTTATTACCCCTTGGTGATTCTCAGCTAAAAGAACAAATTAATTTAGATGAAATACACAGCCAGTTCAGAACAATTGAATTCAGAACAATCCTTGCCTATGCCACAATTCAAGCCTTGTTTCTGATACAGGATAAAGGTGAGCCCTTAACAGCTGTGAGCATTAGTGTGAAGTTTAGCATGAAACCTGCCTGAAGTCTAGCTCTGATAAGACACCATCTAGGCTTGGTAAACACACAAGTGCAATTAACATAAATTAGTGTTTGAAATTTCTGAAGTAATTTCCTTCATCCTCTTGTTAAATTACTTGGCTGTGCATGATCTGTAGTTTGATGATAGCACAAAAGATCCTACAGCTACAAAACAAACTATTTTGGCTTGCTTCTTGGGTGGCTGCTTATTGTTTTACAAGACAATGGGAATTGTCATAGTGTTTTGGATTATTTTCATAAATTTATTGATATTTATTGTCAGGATTACTCCAGTTTTGTATTTTGAAGTTTGATACTACTTAGATTTTAAAGAAATCCTCTGGTACTTTTTCCAGTTTTCCATTACTTTTCCTAACCGCTAGCTTTCAAAATCCTTTTAATTTTTATTTGTGAACTGAGTAAACAATCTGGAAGTCATTGATAGACAATAAAAATGGCACCCCACAATGCTATTAAAGAAAAAAAAAAAAAAAGTGCGGGCAGCAGACACTATTATCTTGTCTACGTTTGACATACTTTCCTAAAATTTCCTACAATTACTGGCTCAATTTCAGCTCTACTGGTGGTAGAAAATGTAGAAATGTCAGTAGACCCAGGGCACCGACGTGAGCTGGTGTTTTGGATGATCCATTGTTATTTATTGCTATTTATTACTTGTGCATTACAGTTTCTAAGAGCTGGAGTTATGGATTGGTATCCCTTTGAGCAGGGCACCAGGCCAGCTCTAGGGAGCAAGATTGTCCCTGACACACCAGGTTAAAATCTGATAGCTGAAATTCTGGTGAGCCTTCAACATGGAACTGTCCCATTGATGACCCAAAACATCTCCCAGGAAATTATAATACTAGTTTGTGATTTTACAAACTATATATGTTATGTTCACAATAGCACAGAATCTCTGTTTCTGGAGAACTGAACATCAGAGATCAAGCTGTAGCCTTAAAACCTTGTGCTTGTAGGCTTACAACCTTGTGCTTCCTCTGACTGATTTTTGACCAAAGGAAGATATTCCAGTGTATTTGGTCAAATGAGCCTGTGTTTCAGATGAATATGTTTCACTGACCTTTTAGAACAGGCACATGTACCAGAATAAACCTATTTTTACCTCTGTAGCTTTTTCCTATGGGGAAAAGGTAGCATCTTTTCTGTGTTTTCAGGAATAGTTGAGGTTACTATAAGACAGCAGTAATCAGTGGACATATTGAAGCACTGGTTTGTCTATAAAGTTGGCTGGTAACAAACTGGAGTAGTGTGCTGAATGAAGTTAGTGCAGTATAAAATAGCCTGGAGCATCTTTATTTGTGTTGAATTACATTAGTTCTTGATAATGCTTGGATTGTTCCTTCTTCGGCACCAAATGCAGCATTGCTGGGAATTCACCATGTTGTGTAATGGGATTAACGTTTATTTATGGATTTCATTCATCAGAACTGAAGTCATTTCCTAAAGGCATTTTTTGAATGCTTTTTTATTATTGAATCAGCTTTCTATTGTATCATCATGATATTTTTGGTAGGGAGGTGGCAAATATGCAGGCATTTCAAAACAAGGCATAAACTTGGAGCCCAACTGTCATTTTTGTACATTACCAGTCTGCCTTAAATATTAATATTTCTTGGTATCAGTTATGATGGATAGATAAACTGGGTTTATTTCATTTCCAATTGTTTTATAGCAAGTTTAAACAAAAGAGAGGAGAAGCTCTTGTTGGAGGACTTCAGAGTAGGACAATGATTGGGATGTTCAAATGATCTCTTATAGACGTGATGGGAATTTCTGAAATGATAGAGGTTACAGAGATGTAGTTGCCCTCTCTCACAGTCCTTCGGAGACCTTTCAAATTTAGGCAAGATCCCCACTGCCTTTTGGTATCAGTATTGTCCCCTTTGTTTTCTCCTGTGCTGCCCAGAACAAGAATCCATTTTGCCAATATTTTATTTTTTAATGGCTCTGGAATTTTTGTTCTATGAGATTGTGGTTCCCTGGGACAATAGCTATGGAGAGGTGAAGCTACTTCTTTTCATTCTTCAGAAAGCCCTTTGATTAAAATTTCCATTGTGTGTGTGAACATACTTATTTAGCATGTTTCTGGCTACAGATTTTGTTACAGCCTTCCAATGATACCATTAGTAAAAAAATCATACATCATACTATGAGAAGTACTGATTTCATAGTAATCTTACTGGGATTATATCTGGTCTTGCTCAAAGATTATTGGGGTAAAGCATTATAGATGCTAAAACTGGAACAGAGACCCCTAGGTGAAGACCTGCTTCCCCTCAGATCTGTCTGGTTGAAGATGCACAGCTACCAAGTCCTCATGAATGTTATTCCCACTTAGAACTTTGCAGTACAACAGGTTGTGTGGCAGAAAAACAACTGTGCGGCTGCATGCCCTGTCTCGTCCACATGACGAATGGTGAGAAGACAGAAATAAACTCTAGATTGATTAAATGACATTAGGAATTGCAAAGAAAATACTTAAGAGTTTAGTGTTTAACAAATTCCTGGCTTGAAAGAAGACATTTTAGAACTCCAATGAACTGGTTTAAAACAGGTATAGGGAAAAAAAACATAATAAGAAAAAAATTCAAAATAGATCCAGGAAGCCAGTTATCATTATGCTTGCCTTTAGTGATGAAGCATTTTAGAGACAGGTCAAATTCCTTCCTAGAGTAAATTGCATTAGTGGTCACAAAACATCTAGAATAATACAGTAAGTCTAGAAACACTCTGAAAATGGGCCATTTAGAAAGCTTGTCCATATAACATGATTTGATATTTTTCTCTGTCCATGGCTTTGCTTTCTTGATCATTTGTTTTTTCCAAAGAAGAATGTGAGCTAAAAGAAGAGATATAAAAAGGTATTTGAAAGAGTAAAGTCTGTTTATGTATAGCATTGGAAAAAAAAAAAAAAGACCAACACAGGAAAAAAAAAAAATAAATGGAGAAATATGATTGTGAGAAATTTGTATGGGAAAGGGTGTATTGTTTAGATATGTCAAAAGAAAAGAATTCTGACCTTCATTGTGTTTTTTACCTTGAATGATTTACATTTTGCAGATGGACCATAAGTAGATCAGTTTGGAAGTTGTTGGGTTTTGTTTTTTGGTTTGGGGTTTGTTTTTTTTAATCTGGGAAGTTCTTGCTCACAATTCATGAATCAGTTGTTTTGTTTCCCTTAGGGAGAATGTGATTGAGGTCTTTTAAAAGTATAATGGAATACTTGATTTGGCTTTACTACAGAAGTGAACTCAAACCAAAATGTTATTTGGATCAGAGTGAAACATACATGTATTATTACACATAACGTCTCATGTTTTACATTATTCTTTTATTAGAGTACTGGAGCTAAAGCCCTGAACCAGAAATTAACTTTGTTGTGTTTTGTAGTGAAAGTCACTTTAAGATGTTAATTTGTCATGGCCAATGTTGTATAATAGAAAGGCAGCTTTTATATTGGGTTAATACTGCATTTTTTGGGGACATTTGATGAGAAAAGTAGCAAGAGTTTGTTGCAGCAAAATTATGAACTGTACAAGAATTAGCTGGACACTAGTAAGGTAAAGCTTTCCACATCCAGCTCTGAAAAAGGGTACCAACATTTGCAAGGAATAAAGTGCTTGTATATTGAACATATTACTGAGTGTGGGCTCCTCATCTGCTCAGTGGTTGTCTCGGACTTCCTTATTTTTGACTTCATGCTGTATGGTGGGAAGGAGTAAGTCTACACTTATCACCCTATGCTGGAGCTTCAGTTCCATGGTGGCAAATTCCCAGGACAGAGTTCAACATTAACCGGATCCTTTCAAACCATTATTCTGAACTGAAGTGTAACTTCCTTTTTCATGTTGATACGCAACGTGTCCCCTTCCACTCTGGGTCAAGTAACTGGAACTTTAAAAAAGTGTGCTGAATGATGCAGGTTTGGTAATGTTTGATTTCTATTGCTTAGGAATGTAAAGGAAATGTTAGGAGAAGTGTCTTCAATTGAAAATTTCCAGATATGTCTCTTGCAAACATGGCCAGGACTACTGTTAGATCTGTCTCTTATTATGTTTGTACCTCTGCGAGTCCAAGAAGAAAGAACAAATGTGTCATATAAAAATTGTATTGAAGTGTCTTTAGATGAGAAATTATTCTTCCTTGGAAATCACATGTTTGGGTAGCCATGGCACTCTTTAAGGCAGGTTAGGTCATAGGGCTGGTACAAGGTGAGTGACAAGATGTGGAAAGTGTTTCAATCACTAAATATTAAAGTATTAAATTGCACCCTCAGCAAGTTTGCAGACAACAACAAGCTGTGTGGGGCGGGTGACACGCTGGAGGCTAGGGATGCCATCCAGAGGGACCTTGACATGCTGGAAAGGTCCTCATATGATTCAACAAGACTAAGTGCAAGGTCCTCCACCTGGGTCAGAGCAATTCCAGGCACTAATGTAGTCTGGGCAGAGACTGGCTTGAGAGCAGCCCTGAAGAAAAGGACTTGGGGATACTGGTGGACAAGAAGCTCAACATGAACTGTCTGTCAGTGTACACTTGCAGCCCAGAATGCCAATCATATCTAGGGCTGCATCAAGAGAAGCGTGGCCAGCAGGTTGAGGGAGGTGATTCTCCCCCTTTACTCCACTCTTGTGAGGCCCCACCTGGAGTACTGCATCCAGTTCTGGAGCCCCTATTACAGGAAAGATATGGATGTGCTGGAACATGTCCAGAGAAGGGCCACAAGGATGATCGAGGGGATGGAGCGCCTCTCCTATGATGACAGACTGAGAGAGTTGGGGTAGTTCAGCCTGGAAAATAAAAGGCTCTAGGGAGACCTTATTGTGGCCTTCCAGTATCTTAAGGATGCCTACAAGACAACTGGTGAAGGACTTTTTGGGATGTTGGGTAATGGTAGGACTAGAGGGAATGGATCAAAACTAGAGGTGGGTAGATTCAGATTAGACATTAGGAAGAAGTTCTTTACCATGAGGGTGGTGAGACACTGGAACAGGTTACCCAGAGAGGTGGTGGAAGCTGCATCCCTGGAAATTTTTAAGGCCAAGCTGGTTGGGACTCTGAGCAACCTGATCTAGTGGGAGTTGTCCCTGCCTATGGCAGGAGGGTTGGAACTAGATCATCTTTTTAAGGTCCCTTCCAACCCTGACAATTCTATGGTTCTCTTTCCTCACATGTAGTGTTTCTTGGTAAATGTGAAATGTTTTAGAAATATAGTGTAAAAGAATAGTCATGGACCACATGCTGTAAGCAAGTAAATACTGGTATCAAATGGTCCCTTTAGCCTGAGTGGACAATTTGTTTGTTAGTAGTACTATTGAAATGTCTTTGCTTTATTGCCTTGCCACTATTAAATAATTGTTTCAGATAATTAAGGTTCCACTCCATCTCTTAGAAGAGCAAGAAATACCTGTCTCTCCTGTGTTGAATGCCTCTCTTGTTGCATTCTTTGCTGTATTACTTTTATTAGTTTCTTTGCAAATAGGCATAGTTCAGGATGCACTCTAGTGCCACTTGAGATGGAGACAGAAACCACAGCACCATCTTCACTGTAAGCAAAACTCTTTTCACATCTATCAAGTGTCTGAACAGACAAAAGAGCTTTGATCATTTTCAGTCTCTTTTAACAAGGGACTTGTTTTAATTATAGAATGCTTTAGCCATTACTACACATTTGCCTGGCACAGTTGGCATATGACATCATTTTACAAAAAAGCTTGGGTTTCTTTAGAGCATTACAGCCTTAGGCTGCTGTTCTTAGAACTAAAGAAGCAGCATTATTTTTCCACCGACTGAAGAAGGTATCTTTAAATTAGAGCCAATAAAAATAAGCTGATAATCCAGAGCCATTCCCAAGTAATGACAACAAAGCAGCAGCCACCTAATGACTTATTCATATTCACCACAGGAGTATTTCCGGTGACCTCATGACAATACCAAAAAATTCCCATTCCCTCATGCAGGAAAAAAATAGGGTAGAATTTCTGGTAATCCCCCCACCGGTTTTCATTTTATAAAATTTTATTGTTCTCTAGTATATATATATATGTTGTACACAATATATATTATAGATTAAATGCCATGTAAGGTCATTATAATGTAAGAAGAAACTGTCAGATCTGTTTTTTGATAATTAAAACAGTAAATAATATGTGATGTGTGGCTTTGCATTATAATATGGATAGTTTGTATATAAATAGAGCAATAATATTTAGTGTCACTGATATCAGCATTTTCTTTAGTTCTTGGAGTAAGATATGATGAAATAGGTTGTGTTAATTACATTTTAGTGATTTGTGGGTAGAGCAGAATACAAAGACTGTTCTTCAAGTCTTTTTTGTAACCAGTGTGAATTCTATACCTACACCAGCCTTTGGGCTTGTTTGCTATTGTCTCCATTCAGTTTTATGACTTAAGTCAGGGTTACCTTTTTCTTCTAATGAGATGTAAACCATTCATTCTTTTCACACAGTGCAGTATGTTTAAAACTTAGCATAATGTAGCTACAATATTATGACAGTGGCTGTCTGAAGTTAAAGTTTTATAAAAACCTCGCAAGTTCATTGAATGATTTCTCAGAAATAAAGACTGCAGAATTAAATTTTATAGCTTGGTGCTTGTCCAGTTTCAGTCTTTTCCTACACTTCTTTTCTAGAGGGAGTGAGTTTGATTTTGGATGTTTTAACATCTTCATTATAGAGTGCTGTTTATAGTTAAAACAGAGAAATATATCAATCCCTCACTGAATGTTGGTATTTCTGCATTCCTGTCTCGGTTCTGATTTGATTGACTACAGAAGTACAGGATAAAACAGGGAGAATTAGTAATCTAGGTATAGGATTTTTTTTAGCACCATTGTAAATATTTTGGTAATGTTGGTTTTTTACAAATTCAAATTTTTTAATTCCCCAACAACAGAGCTGAAGAAATTTATTTAGGATTAGTATGTATTTTCAGCTGTATAAATCCTATTCCAGAATGCTGGGTGTTGCATATGTTCTTTGGGTGATTTGTAAGATAAGTTTATCCTTTTACTAACTTCAGTGTAAGTAGGGCCATATTTGCAATGCATGGCAAACTCGCTAAAGATTAGTATGCTTGGAGTATATTTATGTGAATTTCCTTTAGAAATCATGTCAGTTCACCATCTGGTGATTTTTTTTATTTTTTTTTTGTGTAAATCTCAGCAATTCTTTAGATTATTAGTTGGTATTACGGTATTACTAACCATTCGACATAAGTCTCATTTTCTCAGAACCATTAACAAAATATTCTGATCTGACTTGAATGAATTTCTAAATTATCCTATATTCTGATGGCTTTTGAACCTTTCTTTAGCACATATGATTTTGTTCACTGGTGTAAAGAGATCTTTGTGTTACTGTGTTTTAAATGGACATAATTCAAAAAGCTACAACCTTTTGCATACACTAACCATGTTACAGAAGTTATAGCTTATGATTTAATAAACTGGTGCATAGCTTGTATATTGCCACCCCAGGCATTAGAATTGGCATCAAGAGTCCAAAGCCTTATTAAACTGGATGAGTGCGAATGCTATTCAATACCACTTTACATTTGGCAGTTTTAACCTTCTGTTTTTACAAGGTTGAATAACATTTTGTTTTCTTAAGCTTTGGATTTGTGTGCCTTCGGAAAGAGAGCCTCATTTTCTATTTTAGAAAAATTATCTCTCTGCAGTGTCTACAGGGAGCATCTACATGACAAAATTAAACAGTGGAACTGTAGTCATCTTTATCACACTAATCCTTCCCTAGAGATTAGGCTGTATTTATTCCAGTGTCTGAAGTCTTTCAGCATATTTAACATGAGTAGATTCATATTATCTTTAATTATGCTATTTAAACCCTGTTCAATTTAAAGCTCAGATAAGTCATGTTCTTCAGGAGGCATTTTATATGTCCAGGGTGAGAAGTTAGTAGAATAACGTCATTGACAGTCATAGTAGATCTGACTTAGCTCTTATTAGCGTGACATATTGAAACCTCATTAATTTTCACTGTTACATCCAGGGATGCCAGCCTTGTCAGTTGGTGAAAATTGCACACTGTAACCAGCTGTGTTTTCAATTTAGAGGGGCCTTAGCACAAGCATGAGCCACAAATGTAAGCCCCCCTATGTTTGTGTTCGCATCATAGTTCTGAGCAGTTGATGGAGGGTTAATGTGATGATATTTTGGGAGGGCTACCTGCATTTTAGGAGGCTGCCCCTTGTATTCGAAGGTGTTGTTATGTCTCTGTTCCCCAGCAAATCTGATACAGTGCTGGAAGCCAGGCGCTGGTGCTGTGTTTTTTCACATAAATGGTAGGGTAGGCTTTTGATTTCTTTTTGCAAAATTTAGTAATTCAAAAAGCAACTGTGTGCTTTAACTAGCATTGTTAATGCATAGGTTGTGTTTGTAAACAGAAAGTGTTTTATTTATATTTATCTAAAATAAGCTCTATGTCCAATATCATTTTATTCTGCTGACACTGGAACAGCACAGAGGCTGTGCAAGCATTCGTTCTGAGTTAGCCACTTCCCATGTTTCCCCTGAGAAGCAGCAGTGCAGGCCCAGGGGGGAATGAGAAGGAAAAGAGATTATTTGGGGACTCTTTAGGATAGGTTTGCAGGCATTGTGGGCTAATCCAAATGGACACTAATTGGCCTGCCATCTTCAGCTGCCTTCTCTTCATGCAGTTTTACAAGCAATAAACTTGAGGGGTGAAGTGGAGGGCTGGAGAGGGAAGGGAAGACAAAACAAAAAAACCTAAAAACCACATTTCTGTGTTTCCCTTAAGCTCCCTGCCGTTCCTTTCGGTTGGCACAAGTCCTCTGTCTCTCTCACTTACTGTAACTCCTCTTCTTCCTGGAGGATGAGGAACCAGGGTAGGCTTTGCTGCTTTTCATTAGCACCCTTCCTGGAATGCCTTTGGACTCTGGCAGGGCATTTTCACAAGGGCACCATTAGGAAGAGGGGCAATGGGGCTGCCAGTCTAGTCTGGCACTTGTTAGAGATATCAAGCAGCAACCTCTCACAGGTGTTATTTTTATTGTGCATGGAAAGGCAACCAAACCATAGATTTTTTTTTTTACATTTTGTGACAAAAATATTCATGTATGAAACTGACTTTAAAATGCTGAGTTTTCAAAACTGCTCATAATAGAAGTATACATTTCAAAGGATGCTGAACTGGAAGATGTTCCTCCTCTCTGGGAAGGCATCTCAAGTTTTGATTTGAGAGAAATAGCTAGTTGAATAGAAAGGTAGCTGGTGCAACATGAGTCAAGTGTCTAGAATATGGGAAGTTCAAGTCTTGCCTCTGCAAGTATACCTGGTGAGTCCCCACACTCTTATATCCTTGGCTTTCCTTGGGTGGAAATATTCCACTTCATAGCAGACCCAGAATTTTAGTGGAAACTGAAGTCTGGGTCTTAACACAGGGTCTGAAGTCTGGGTCTTAACTTCTTGGCCTGTGACAATACAATTGTACAGCTTCTGGTTATAGATTGTTTCTGATTCATAGCATGGTCTCTGCACAATCCTACTTTACACAGTGAAGATCTGCCTCCTTAGAGGTCTTCCATACCTCATGGAAATGCTTCTTTATCAATTAGCTTTTAGCCTCCATTCTCAAGAAAATGAGGTTTAGAGGATGACTCTCTTCCTCTCTCATTCCCAGAGGAACTTAAGAATTTACTTGCATACACAGAAACCTGAAAGCATAATAAAAGCAGATCTTTCTTCTGTCAGATTGAAGAATGTAAACATGTGTTGAAACTTCTGCTTTTCTTTGCAGCATTATTTAAAAAAGCACTATCTTCATCCAGGGGTAGACCACTGCTTTTTTAAATGACTGTCTCTGGTTTACTAGTGAACTAATATGTTCTCTGGTTCTTACTGTGGAATTATGGGGCTCTTTGCTAATAATTATAGAATTTTAGGGTTAAAAGAGAACACAAGAGATCACCTAGTTCATCACCCTGCCCCAAGGCAGCATGAGCTAATTCTGACAGATGTTTGTCTAACCTGTTCCAAAACTATAGTTATTCTTTAAGGCCCCCAGGCAATCTATAACAGAGCTTCACTACCCTTACTCTTGGGTATTCTTTGGTAATGCTTAAAAAAATTCTTTTCTGCCATTAAGCTTGTCACTTCTTGTCACTATGGATATGGGAAGCAGATTGCTAGCTTTCCCTTTGCAGTAGTCTCTATTTATTTATTTATTTTAGTTTAAAAATCATGTCTCTCCTGGTTTACTTTGTGTGATAGAGCTTCAGTTCTTTCATTCTTGCCGTCCGACTGATGTTTTCTATAGACCATGCATGTTGCTATCCTGTGTGCCTGTAAACTCTTGTTAGGCAATTCCTGTATTTCCTTGGGTTTTGTGTTGTTTTGGGTTTTTTGTGGTGGTTTTTTTTTTTTTAGTTCAGAATATATTCTACCAATCAAGTTAACTTCCTTCTTCTCTACTAGAAAATGAGTTCTTCTACAACTCTGTTCATTTGTGGTCTACCATTGCAATGATGGATAACAGTAATACAGAGGTAGTTTGTGTTGATATTGTGTTTTTTTTGTGTTAAGAGATTACCACTGGAGGCAGTGAGGGCTATCATATATACTTACTCAGTTGTCACTCTTCCCTCAACATTTACTTAAGACCAATGTTGGAGATCGGATGCTGCATGAGATGAAGTTACCAATAACACTTGTGTGTTCTAATAATCCATGTTTTTCAGTGATGCTTTACTCCTGAGTATATGAAACTTCTAGGGTCTGTCTCTAAGGCTTTAAGAATCGATGCAAGAATTGGGCATGTTGAAACACCTTTTGAATGTTCATTTTGTACTAAGCTTATAAAGAGAACTCTCTCACTGATGGTCAAGTATCATTTGCTGTTCAGCAGAAGAGCCAGCAGATACTGTGGGTCAGGGGGAACTGTGGCAGACAACCTCTAGAGAAATAATTTTCTCCCAGCTTAAAATGGAGGGACTTGTGGCTATTGCATATGCATCCATGGAAGCTAGGCATTTATAGATATCAGAGGGACTGTGAATGGCTTGTAATCTTTGGTAAAATCTTTAACAAGCATTAACCCTAGTCTTAAATTTCCATGACTGTCTCTCCAAAAATGTGTCTCTTGAGGAAAATAGTGTTTTGGTTTTGATTCTTAAATTCAAAGTGAAAAGTTCAGTTATTTGTGTAAGGCTGTTATTAAATCATCATGTCTTAAGAGTTAAATGATTTAAAGCCTTTTGCTATAGCAGAACTTTTATTTGCACCAAGCCTGTCTTCCTTGAAAACAGAAACATTCAAGGTGGGAATAAAAGTTCTGAGCAAATGTTCCTTAATATAGAAAACTATTTTTTGCTATTACTGAGTGTTAAAAAAATGCTGGGTTTTTTTGTTTGCTTTTCTTCCTTGCTTTTTGAGAATTCATATATTACATTCAGGCTGCTGTCACTGCCCCCACTTATTTCTTGAATGCCCTGTTTGAAGATGTGTGCACCTTGTCTAAAAAGCCAGCTGGATGCCACAAATAGTGTCTGTTCTATTTATGACTGCAAAGTAATTACAATGGAATTTAAAGACTCGGTTTATAGATCTAAGATGAGGATCTTCTGTGTACACTAAAAGGATGAATCCTTTCCAGACCACTTCTTATTTGGCTGAAGATGAACTTGAGGAAGCATTTTGGTGTGTCAGCCAAGGCTGCTTTTAGAAAGACCTGGGTGGGATTCATACTGTTGATATCCAAATAAAAAGAGGCCCTGATTTTAATCTCTGCATGGTTACTTTATTGTAGTTATGAAACCATGAATTAACTTTAAAGCTTTTGGTGATGAAAGGAGACATATAAGCAAGTGCCTGTTATCTTTTTTAGATTCATGGGAAAATATTTTAACCAGTGTCCTAGTGACTTTCTCTTGTGGACTTGTCTTTTGTTTATTCTGTTTCTGTGTGGTATGTGTTTTAGTTTCTTTCCTATGAGAGCAAGGAACTGTGTGCATGAAGGAAATAAGTACAGGAGCAGGAAGAAAAGATGGGCACTAGTTTGGGGAGGAGAGAAGTACTAATCTTTTGCACTTAAATGAAAGTGTAGTAAGTATTCTCTGCTTAAGGTGAAGCTGAATATAGCTCTTCCTGATAAATGTCACTGAAACTTGGTGGGTTTTAGTCTTTCTTAGATAAAAAGTTGTTTTCAGAATTCAGTAAGGTGTAACAATATCAAATGATGAAGAATATAGGTATAATTATGAGGAATGCAGATATCATCATTATGCAAAATATGGTATAGATTACCTGGAAACCTTTTAGAGTTGAAATAATGTTGTCTTCCCCACTTTCTTCAGACATCTCAGCACCCCCTTTCCTCATCCAGAAATCAGATGGATGTCAGGGCATAATTTATAGGAAAATTTATTTCTTACTTCCTTCTTCTGATAGAGTAAAATGGGCTTCCCAGTCTAACTGGAAGACAAAGCTGGACCCGTCTAGTGATAATTCCATTAGTTAATGAGTCGTGGCCAATAATGTACAGGCAGTACAGAAAAGAGCAATGAGACCAATTTGAATTTAGCCACTGAGTGAACATACAGGGAAAAACACACTTGCCTCTCACCATCATGGAAAATCAGATGCTTCAAAGTCCATTCTGCATTCTTTTCATTGTGAAGTTAAAATTCTTGAGCCAACCTGCATGATAATGATGTTATTAAAAAATGCCTTTTGAAAATGGCATTCTTTGCTTAATTTAGCTTTAGCTCTCTTCATGGATGGATGAGCATTATCTTCTTTCTTCTATGTGCTCTACCCTGTGTTTCATCTTTCTGTTTTTTCTGCAATGTAATTTTACAGCTGTAATAAATGTATTGGGCTTCCTTCATATAGTTAAACTTGTGCTCTTAGCTGTTAGAGTCAGACGGGCAAATACAAAATTAAATCTCACTTAGAGGTGAGAGGCGCCAGGGGATGAGCAGAGAAAAGACCACCTACTGCATATTTTTTACAGTGGGATTATACAGTTATTCTAGTACCTGTGCCAGAAGCCAAAAGGTACCTTGAATGTGTGTGTGTGATTGTTTTTTTTTGTTTGTCTGGGGTTTTTTTTAATAGTGGTTATATGTAGCTGCAGCACATGTTGGCAGGTGGGACAGACACCATTTTTGTTGGGCAGTAAACAATTGTTTGTGTTGCATAGCTAGTCCAAGTTGAGCAATTACCTGTGTTCTTGACCATCTCTGCATTCCCAGCCTACACCATTTTGCTCCTTTTCCTCTTGTCAAGAACAACCAAACTCCAGATATTTTTGTGACCCTCTATAAATATTATTGCAACTGTGTTGGCAGGAGTGAGAACTGTTTTTTGGGTCAAAGGCTGCTAGTTAAACAAATACAGTTATACCACTCAGACTGCCTATCAGTTGTTGGAGCACTGTCAATTCTTAAGGTGTTGTGTTTTTTTTTTGTGGTGGTGGTTTTTTCCCCTAGTGTTTTTGGAGGTGTGTTTTGGTTGGTTGGTTTGTTTGTTTTTGTTTGTTTGTTGTTTCATTTGTGGGTTTTTTTTGGTTGTTTGGGGGGTGGTGGTTTGTTTTGGGGGATTTTTTGTTGTTTGGTTGGGTTAGTTTTTTGTGTGTGGGTGGTTGTTTGGGGTTTTTTTGCGGGGCAGGGGATGACAAACACATGACAAAATTAATATATCCAAAGGTTGGAAATTATTTGTAACATTGTAGGAAGTAAATATTTCTGAAAAAAAAATTAGGCATACTTGTGTATCTGTTCCATGAGAAACTTCTTGTCCACATATTAGTGGGAATTTAAGAGTTTTCAAAATTGTTATACCTTTTCCTCTTCCTAAATCTATATGGCAGGACTTGGCTCCAATATCCTGCTCTTTCAGCATGGGCAAGATGCCTAGTGAAATCAGCAAACTCATAAAGTGAACTTTTAAAGTGTAAAAAGATCTGAATATAGGAAGTACAACCATCATCCCTATTAAAGAGAAAAAAATTTGCCCTTAAAAGCTTAGCTGAGGCTAAATCATCATTTACTTAATTCAGTTGACATTATTTAATGTTGGCAGGAGCATGTGTGTATGTACCACTGCCCTCCTAGTCAATGGAAGATGTCATAACCATTCTAGTGATTTATCAGCTTATAATTATGTTCTGTAGTAGCTGGAGGCCAAGAGGAAGATAGTAGAGATTCTGCTTTAGCTCAAAATTTCCCTGTGGAAACATCCTACAGAACAGAAGTAAGAATGAAATCAATGCTTTACTATGGAAACCTAATGAATTATCTCATCCAAAAGCCTGTATAATTTACTGGCCATAATTATAATTCTTTGCTCTGCAGACTGTAACACAGAATTACTCTTACTATGGCATGACTGAGAGAAACAAACTACAAAATATTCTAGGCAAGGTTATCCTTCTCCATTAAATTCAATAGTATTCTTCCAAAATGATCCAAATAGATAGCATCCAAAATTAGCACAGGCCTCAACATGAGGCTTTGCAAAGGCCACTGTGCTACCATAATCCATCTCTACCAGAGAAAAGATTAGGCAAAAAAAATAGGACTAATCTAAAGCAATTTTTGCTCAGTTTACCAAGCCACACACACAAAAACCCAGGATTAGGTGAGTTTATTCTCTGGCAGAGTTGTTTCTGCATGCTTTCCTTTTAATTTCAAATCTGCTGCAGAATGCTCATAGACTTCACTAATTTAAATCTCTTAAATCCACTTGTCGTTCCTCGGACTGTAAATATTTCTTACATACATGAACAGTGTTAACTGATTGAGGTCTGAGTCTGCAGGTGGCCTAAATCGGATCTGAAAGCTGCTTCTTTCCTGACACTTTGAAAAAATGATGATGCACCTCATTCTTCCTATTATTAATTGTTTCCATAATTGCCCCTTTAGCAACTGGTGTTGTTGGCTAGGGCCAGGAATTCAAATGATCTATCATCATCGTGGAGTGCAAAAAGTTCTGAACTTCTGCCATATATATCCTTACCCCTCTCAACTTCTGCAATGCTTAAAACAAAAACCTGCCTTGTACATTTAGATCTCTAGGTCTTGTGCATTTCTGTCAGTAGAAGGGTACGTGAAGAATTATGGTAAGAGTTACAAAATAAAATGTCAAACTTCTAGTCAGTACTATTTTTGGAGGTTATTTGAACAATTAATTACAGGAAAATCTTGTAGAATCTAGTGAAGTCTATCATAAGAGTATTTTATAGCTTTTTTTCTTTGCTTGTTTAAAAAAAAATAAAATAATTATTCCATCACAAGAGTTTCTTAGTCTACAAGGCTGTTTAAAGGGTGAACATTATAAAAGAAAAGAAACTGTGAGACATTACTTGACAACTTGAGCCCAGCAGGTAGACAGCTGAATTTCGTAAGAAATAAACCAGAAAAAATAACCTGGGTTCTCTAAAGAAATGTGAACATGTATATGATTCCAGTAGTCAGAACAATAAAGTTAAATTCTTGTTTATGACTCAGAACAGCTTCATTTTTCTGGTTAGCAGAACATGCTGAACAATTGCCTCCCTCTAGGGATGGATCTATCCTGGGATATAGATGTGCTGAATTTAATCAGGATCCATCAGTACTGTGCCCTTTTTCCTACCCGAGATACCTTCCATAAGGTGTATGTGCAGATTTTGCAATCTTTTATTTTTAACAAAGCTAGCAAATTAGTTTCCAGAACACAGCGTCAAAATATGGACAGTTCCAATGTTCTCACAATTCAGATGGGAGCTCTGTAGCAGGTGGTCTAATACGTGGTCTTGGATCACTTCATTATGCTGTCTGATGCCCTGCTTTAACTCAGCTGTACTTGGACAGGTAGTAGAAGGGACAAGAGTAGCTCTGAGCCTGTTTTGGACCCCTCTGAAGCCTGGGGCTGTACTCAAATGTACTCCACTCTCACAAGAAAGCAGAATAGTCTCAGGACCTCACTGGCCACTGCAGGGAGTAGAGTGCAGCAGTGGTCAAGAAATGTCCCTTGTCTTGTGTGCTGGGTAGCTTTATACAAGGGATCTAGAGTTACCACTCTTTCTTTTATGATTTTTTTTTTGCAAGAACTTGTGAAATTATTTTTGTGCGGGAAGGCTGTGTTTTAAGTTGTCCTTCTGCTGCTTGTGTGTTGTAAAAGCGGAGGGATATTCAAAGCAGAATTAGGCCCAACACATACTGGGACTGTAATACATGCTTCCATGCATAAGATAGGAGATCCTCCTCCTAACAGAGTATGTGTAGAATGAAAAGGAATAGATTTCCTGACACCTATGCATAGATATATTTAAATAATGTATCTACTTTTTGCTGTATGGATTTTATATCCCGTGTTCCATCACTTTCATTCAACTGACTATAGAAATTGCAATGCAGGAGGCCACCAGATCCGCATAAGTATCAAAGAGTTAAGAGACTAAGATAGTCAAAACATGGAGGAAGATGCAAAGACATGTTGCAGTCTGATGAAGATTACCAGACCACCACAGAAAAGCCTCAAAGCATCCTTCAAGCCTCAGGAAAAAATGCGCTAAAAAGTTACCATGGGAACAACCAATTTAATGAACCAATAAAAACAGAAAGCTATCTACACCTCAACCAAATTATACAAACAAACAATAAAAGCAGAACTGTAAATCAGCTGAACTCTATCACTAAGCAGGAAGTAAAAAAAAACCCTAAAGTATTAAACACAAGAATAAAAGAGGGGGAACCAAACAATTCAGTGCTAAGCTATATAAGAAAATACAAATACGGTAGAAAAAACAAAATTGAACATTGCTGCAAGGTGATGAGTAAATGCATCTATCTAGATAGATGTTAGCATTTTTTGTTGTGATTTCTACTCATTTCTTTATTATCAGTAAATTTCTCAAGATCATACACAGGCAGGATGCTTAACCCACTGCACTGAAATCAGTGTGCTATGCTGGTTTCATGAGAAGAGTTTTTGTCCAACATACTGATAATAATGAAGAATATGTTGGATATTTATATTTCAGAATACAGAAGACAGGATTTTGATTAAAGGAATGTCATTCTATACCTCCTTAGACATACAGGTTCCTTTAGACTCAGATTCCTCCAGTATTTGCCTACCTGTTGTTAATAGTGAGCTATGTGAAACTACAAAGTGGTGTTATAAGGTGACATTTATTTGATAAAGCATAATTAACTTAAAAGAAATTTAGTATCTGATACAACTAGGAAGGCCTAGGTTTTAAGAAGAGTAGTAAGGAAAAATCATGAGGACGAAAGACTATTAATCTGTAGCTGCAATAATTTCTAAAGAACTCAGATGTGATAAAAAGACAAGTGAGATTAAGCTTCCTAAGATTAATTTCTAAATTGAAAGTAGCTTGGAACTGTTCTGACTTCCTCAACCAAATGGTTTAATTTGCATAAGATTTATGGATATCAATAAAAATTTATACAGTAAAAAAAAAAAAAAACCACAACAAAAACCACAACCAACAACTAAAACTAAAACCAAAAACTTAGCCTACTTTAGTGGGTTGGAAGCATCCCGCTTTATATTTTACTTGTGAGATAAAATGTAATTTCTCAAACTACTGGAGTCCATTAAGGAAGAGCAAGACTGTGTGGTCCAAAATCTCAAAGGGATTCTGTTTTATGTTCGGGAAGCAGTTTGTTCATGTTCTCCCAGACAAATATTTGTTACTTAGCCGTTAAATCAAAGATGAGCCCATGCTGCCAGATAGATTTGAATTCAAACCATTAGAGAATTTTACGTTGTTCAATTCTAGAGCTTTGATTTGAGCCCATCTCTTACTTAAGGTGAGGCTTTTAAACTTTGATTTGCTTTACCAGCATTAGGTATCAGATGAAACTGTGTGAACATTGAAGGGGTGAAAATGGTGCATTTTTATTTGAAAGTTTCTATTCATTTTCTTTGGCCAACCTTTGAGCTTGCCTCTTTCCACTTTTTGGCAAGGTCACGGTTCTCACAAATATTTGAACAAGCAGTTAAATTTGCATATGAGAGAACTTATAATGGAAACAGGTATTTTTACATTCTTTTGACTTGGCACTGACAAGTTACTAACACAACACACACTGTACATTAGAACACTGTACTAGTAGAAGAGAACTGTCTGCACTTAAAAGTTGCAAACACCTCTGTTAAGTCAACTTCAGCAACTGAACTTCTCCCTGATCCGTTTTCTTGCAGAAGAAAGAAACACATTATTCAGATCAATAATTAACTAAAAAAAAAAATTGATTCTCTTGATCTCTAATTTGAAAATAGGAAACCACACCTCTTGATGATGAAAAGCAAAATCCTTCACTTATTTGCAGGTTATCACCAGTTTAAAAATCTACCCAGTCCTATGAAGTCAGAGTAGTTAGTTACCTGGTTCAGATACCAATTATCATCTATGACACAACTGGGAAAACATCTCAACATTTCTTGGGATCCCATCCTATGGTAACATGCAGTTATTCTGAGCAGATCAGGGCCTCCCAGAATAGCCATTGAATATGGGAATCTGTGCAAAAGCTGAGATTTAGCATCAAACTAAGTTATAACAATACTCTAACATCAGCAGCTTGAAGCAAATTAATCTTGTTTCTATTGTCGAGATATCACTACTGAAGTTAATCATAAGAGAGATAGCTGAGAGAAAACCACATCCTCCTTTACCTTGGGTTTTTCTGAGATTTTTAGCAGACATAGCATATTTTAATTGTCTTGCTCATGGTGCCTTGTTTTTGTCATGTGCGCTCTCCTACTGATGTGCTACTATCTTGGACTGCCCATTCACAGAGCTCCCAATTTTTGACATGCTGAGGTTGATGGCATGAGAGGATAGTGTTCTGTGTTTCCAGTCATCTCTTCATAAAGTGCCTACACCAGGTGATTTTATTACTATGCTTACTATATCTCCTCATATAATCAAGGACCATTTTTCCAAGGAAAGCTCAGGATAGTTTTCTTTCAGACAGCTGCTTCTCCATCAAACAAGCCTGGTGCTCTAATAGCTTGTTTGCTAGTTGCCTTTTTATTCCATCTGCCTTCAGCTGCTAATCTTATTTTCCATGCCCCTCTTTCCTTCCTCTAACACCTGTATTCTATTGGTGCAGCACCATGGTGATCCTGGGAGAAGCCTTCTCCAGAAATTTAATAAAAAGAAATTAAATGAGAGCTGTCTGGAACTGGGGGGGGAGAATCTTCCCCATGGGTAAAGATGCATTGGCATATGTTATGAAGCTACTTCTCTGTGCAACGTAAGCACTTTTTGTCAGGAGGTCAGTGAGTTTAGTCTTTCCCTATACGCTACCAGTATTTTAGTTGAAAAATGTGAGATAATCAATAGAAAAAAAGTAATCAGTGATCAGTGAATATCTGTTTGCTTTACTGCTTACTGCATGGTTGCTAAGAAATGATTTGGAAGATGAGGGCCAGGTTTGTAAAGTTACAAGTTCTTTATCCATTACGGATTTTGTTCCCTGTCTGAGTCTGTGTCAGTAGCACATAGTGAAACTCAGTTATTCTAGTCTCTCTCATTCTTTGTGTGCTGACTGCTACTGAAAAACTTGTATGATTTTAAAACACATACTACAGTATAGAATCTCAAAAATGAATTCAATATTTTGTGAGATTTTTTTTTAATGAAAAAAAATCCAAGCAACCCAAGCCAAACACTCTGTATTTGTTCCTTTTTATTTGTTTACAAGGATATGATTGTGAAACATCATTAATAAACTTTTATTAACAATAATAGATGACAGCTGTGGGTAACATGGAGAAAATGCCTATTCAAAGATTTGTTCCTAGGTTGTATGTCGTATTTAAAGCTATAAAGTATAATGACCTTTTCAGAGATCAAAGTCCTTCCTTCCCTCCCCCTACTCCCCCCCCCCAGATGTTTGAAGTTATGTGAATTGAACACATTGAGTGATGTTTCAGTTTCTAGCAAAAGTTACCTAACAGAGAAGTTCAGAATGATAGATCCATGGGTGATTAAGGGGAACAAGCCATGTGGATGGGCAGGTGACCATGTGCACTTTTCCTAGTAGATTAGTTTGCTACCAGTGCATGGTGCCCCTTCCACAGGACTGTGTAATGAACTTGCAATAGATGGATTTAATTGTGTGTGTTGTGGTGGGTGTGTGGATGGCACAGAGCAGGACTTTGCTGTTAGCTTGCTTGTGCTTCATCACTGAGAACAGTGTGCTCTCTCATGCTTGCACAGCGCATGGATAACGTGACAGCTTTGGTGCTCTCAGTCCTGTGGGAAGTTTTCTTCTGGGCTGACTCCATTCAGCTGATATAAGCCTGTCACAGGACAGCCTCATCATCTGAATGGACTTCCTATATCTCCATCAGTGTTGTCACAGGCCTTGATAGTACTCCCTATCTATAAAGGATCTTTTCCAGAACATGATGCATAAGTAGTATATGTTCTTCCAAAGATACACACTTTGCTTTCCTTTAAAGTAACAGTTGTTCAGAAAGTTATTGAAGAGCTGACTGTCCTCTCATCGTCCTCAAACCTATCTGGAAGTTCCTTAAGTATAAAGCAGCAAACTGATCTGTGAAGGAAAGTTGATGTTTGGAATGGGATACTACTGTACTGGCACTCATACAGAAAAGTATATTCTACTTGGCTACCTGTGACCTGTCTGCAGAGAGCAGGCAGTTTTCCTACAACTCAAATGTATCTGAAGCTTGCAGGTTGTCCTGTCCTCTGCTGTTAACATAAAACAAAATGAGAAATGTAGACTATATAATGCAATGCTGCTTAACACTACTTGCTGTTATAAAAATTGCATGCAGTTCTTCCAGGCTTTTCTCTGTTGTGTGAAGGACTCTGATATGGATTGTTTTAACCATAAGGCTCCAAAGCCCAGACAAACCCATTTTATCAAAGTCTTATGAGAAGTAAGTAAAAACTGTGATGAAAGCAAAATATATTTTCTGAGAGTTTTTCCCAAATGAATTGTTACATAAACCATTTCATGTTGTCTGGGGAGATCAATATGGTCTTTGAAGAATTTCATTTTCTACAAAATCCAAAATGAAGGAAGGTCCTTCTTGGCAGGTTTTATCAACCTGGTCAAGTAAGATTTCCCCCTCTGCTGTTTTTCATGAATGTTACAGCATCACTGAATTTGTAACTGGAAGCTCATCCTAGGCAAAGATAGGCTCCTTGAGGAATGTATTGAAACCTCACACTGTTGACAGCTCTGCTGACACTGAGCAGATGTTGAAGAGGCTAGTTCTAGTGCTGACTTGTATTTTCACAAGCTTTGGTCAATATTTTTAATATCTATGTTCTTAGGTGGTATTGTCTTGTCCTGCCTTGGCCCATAAACAGTGTTTAGCTGAGCAGAAAAGCAGTATGGCTGGGATTCAACATCCAAAGTACCTCGTATTTCACCACTGGCCTTTCATTCACTTGTATTTCCTGGCAAACCTTTAAAAAAACCAGCTTCCCGGCAATTCTTTCTCAGGTTACTCAATACGATGTCAATGTAATAAACATCCAGTTTCTGTTTGTGCTGAAGTTGAATGCCCACCTGATTGCCACAAGTCCTGTCCTGGTATTGCTGTATATGAGGAGTCACTGGATGGCTTTACAAGTGCTGCAGAGAATCACAGGGAGTTTGCTCTTCTCTGCTTAGGCTGGCATCATCACGGGTTTTGGCAATAATATCTTAGCAGCCAGGTTTGGAGTGGTTTTTGTAGCTCAGAATGAGGGAAGGAGCTATTTTCAGTGGTATTACTCCATCGCAGACACAGAGATTGTGGATAAGCACACATATTAATAAGGGCTGAATTTTGGAAGACACCAGATACTGCAGTGATGAGTGCCATACAGCTACCTAGATAAACTATTTTCTGGGAGGCCACCAATATAACATCAAATGAAGTATGAAGTTAACACCTTGTGTTGCATGGTTGCCGTAAGCATTTCACCCTGAAGAGGAGAAATTGATAACACTGTGCTATCGACAACTTAGTTTCATTGTAGCGTAATGGAAAACCAAGTCCAAAAACTGATGGTATATGGCTACCAGGAAAACGATGAGATGGCATTTAATAGAAACAGTTTAAGAGAGGAGTCAATAGTGAACACAGGTTAATTAGTAAATATAGCAGCGTGCGTTTACATACAGCAATATGATGTCTGTACAGTGCATCTTCCCATCAATAGCAGTCTTTCTCATTGAGTCTGGATCAGACTGACAGGCCATCGCAGTGCCTGTATAAGCAAACAGATGGGTACACAAGTGAGTTTTCAGAATCACAGAAGTAATTAAGCTAACTAGTAAATTATTGGCACAGAGATAAAATGATAATACAGGGCCCTTATCTCTGGTTTTGGTCATGATATTATGCATATATATATATTTGTGGTTTCTCTCTTTACCTCCCTCTCTTTTTCCCTCTCTTTGGTAACATTGTCCAGATCTTCTCTCCCGCCTGTGGGGCCTCACATTAGGGTATCATATTTTTTCCTATCTGGTGGCCTGCGGTTTGTCCATTCCTCTATCACTTGAGTGTTTCTATTTTGGTGCCAACTTATAACATCCCAGACTTCAGATCAAGGGTTTCTAAGAGAGAGACTGTACCATGGACCTGCGTCCTTCCCCTTTGTGATCATAAAACCCACCCCTTTTGTTCACACGAGGCCCCTGTGACAACTGGAGGTATTGTTACATGGAAACTCATACAAGGAGACTATTTTGGCAGGTTTCACTGTGTAATAAATAATTTAGTCCACACCTCATCTTCTGATTTCTTCCTGTTTCTCATGGCTAAAGATAAGGAAGGCTTAAACCATTTGACCAGTCAGTGCTCTGAGGGCACTGTAAATCTTCCACAAACCAGCCTGTGACATGTCTTTGAGGTGCTGCAGAAGCTGAGTAAAGGTATGGCGAGCATTGATTTGTAGGTCTGAGAGCATGTTGCAGTATAGACCACATGAAGGGTTTCCTGATGATGGAGATACGTGTTCTAAAAGGAAAACAGGAGGTGATGAGTCAGAATGGGGGCAAGTAACTTCAAAGACAATACAAAGTTAATGTTGCTAGGTGACAATAGACTCGCCTTTTAGCATCGTACGTTATAAAAATCAAACTTCAAACATAACAGAAGCATGAAGTGCACAGCTCCTAAGAGCAAAAGAAATTCTGTTTGGAATTCTCTGTGTGTATGTGCCTATGTAACCTTGTACTTAGTATCTTTGATATTACTGTAATTTTGTTAATGTGTGGAATGAGGGGGGGTGTGAAGAAGGGTGCAAAATTGACAGAGCAGTGTCAGTGTTGTCTTATTGGTTATTTGTATTTCCATGCCATTCCATGCACCTACTGTGCTTCTGTTACAGAGTGTCTCCCTGTTGTGCAAGCACGTTGGGACCTTGAATTGTGCCTTGGTGCACTGCCTTTATCTTTGATGTGATCATGATCACCCAGGGATTAAGGGAAACCTTCATGGCTCAAGCTCTCTTGCAGAGGGAAGGAGGTGAAGGCTCTCATGGCAGTGTCCACACTCAGATGCAAGGTCCCCAATGAATTGGTGCATGCTAATTGCATTCATCCTGCTGAGGTCCCTGGGGAGTACAGCGGTTATATCCATGCTGCCCACGTAAGTGCTCAGGATGCTTCTCTGTGTTCAAGTTCCTTTGTCATGGGACAATTTTATTTAACACAAATAACAAGCAAAAAGTTTCACTTTTATTTAAAGAAAACTAGAATTAAAAGTCCAGGCTTTCCAGTCTCTTGTGTGTCTGCAGCCTTTGTATTGATGAATGGCATAAGGAGAGAGGGAAAAAAGATAAGGGAAAGTAAAAATACATTAGAGACTGATGAGGAAGAAAGGCAGCCAGTGAAGGCCAAAAACCCCTCCTGTGGGTACATAAAGAATACCCATTTTGGTTTGGTTTTGTTTTTTTCTTGGGGGAAGGATGTTGTTTTTTGCAATATATAAAAAGAAAATATTAATATTTTCCCATACACATATGATTTGTTATTACAAATATAATATTTTCACACACAAAAAGATTTTTTTATTACAAGCTTTATGCTGAATTTCAGATACATTCTATTTCTTTGTTTCAGGCTACTAAAATGCATTTATATATTTTTTTTTGTTACGTGGCAGGATAGTTCATAGGTTTTTCCAGCCTTAAGCTACAGTGATCTTGTTCTTACTGTGTCACTTGCTAAATACTTGTCATTTAACCTCTGACATTGTATTCCTCAGAAGCAATTCTGTTAAAGTGAAAATATGATATGAACACTGTTCCAAGCATTTTATTATAAAAATAAATGAACAATAACCTAAAACATAAGAGAGTTTTCAATGGCAAATCCCACTTAAATCAATTATTAATTGAAATCTAGATAGCAGAAATATTACAGACAACTCTAATATGTGGAGTTCAGTTACGTGTCTCATAGTGTAATACTTTTTGAGAAGAATAACATCTTTTTGTCTGACTATGAACCATTTAAGATTTATGATGACCTTAGTTTTTAATTTCTGTGGGTTTAAGTGTTTGGACTTTGTAAATAATGACATAGTAGACAATTATAACATTGTCCCCTAGCAACTCTTAACAAAAAGTTGTTGAAACAAATCCTTTCACTTCTGTGACATATATCCAATTCATCTGAATTCTCTTTAGTTATTTGGGATAAATATGGCATATATATGTTCAGATTTGGATTGTCTGTTGTGGTACTACAAAGAAATACTCAAATACATATAGAAATGCTATTAAACGAATGACTCATTAGTCCTAAGCAATACTTTCAGGCTTTATAGGACCCAAAGAATTGTAAGACATTTTACTAGGTAACATTTACCAGCTGCTATGTGTAGTTTAACTGTCCTTGCAGTCTATGTCTCCAGCTTATTTGAATTGTTCATGGTTATACTGTTTTACATCAGTGACTGTACTCAGGTATCTCCACAGTATTGATCTCTAGCACATCTGGTCACACCCCACCCTCCCCCTTTATCCATGAGTTAAGTGAGCATGAAAAGCTTGTAGATATTTTAGGTTACTGTTTTGGCCAGTGCTGTCATAATTCTGGGGTCCAAGGTGAAAATACAACAGAAGAAGGAAAAAAATGCTTCTCAGTCCCTCAGGGAAGATACTTTATGCTGCTGAGGGAACCAAGGCCTGCCCTAACAAGGCAGACAGAATTTCTCCTAGTGGAAATGGAATAAATCCAATGGAGTCATCTATATGCTCCACACTTTCCTCACCCAGGCGTGTAGGAGTTGTGTCTGGGCAGACTGGGTACAGTTTCATTCTGTTCCAGAATTAGGAGAGCAGATGGGTGACTTAGAGTCATATTCCCCTCCCATCTCTGATCCTGTACTGAATCCAGATCAACATCTCTGTTTTCCATCTCATCACCCTCATTCCCTTCTTCTAACCAGTCTAATTCTTTTCTCTCCTTCCCAGCCCCCCCTCGGGGAGATAGTGTCTTCATTTCAACGTGAGACTGTTACCAAAGTTTCCTCTAGGCATTGTGATAAAGAATCAATGTTGGTCCAAAGTTAGAAGGAGGCAATGAGTATCTTCCCTCACCATATTCATGGAGAATTGAAGTAAGCTTGTGCTAGGAAGAGAATTTACTTGTGTGTAATCTATTTTAAAGGGTGGGGTGATAGTATATCAGAGTAATCTTGTACCCCAGAGATGACAATATTATCTTAACGGGGGAGAGATGTTCATTTGAGCAGGGAATTCTGCCTTCATTGTGCCTGCATTGTTGGGGGTGTGGGTTTTGTTTTCTTTTCTTTTTTTAAGAGTCCCCTCTGAAAACTGTTGCTGCTATTTGCTTTTCTGAACAATTTTGAAGGGTGGGCAGGTTTCTGGCTGTAACAGTTTTTATTCCAGATTATTCTTCACAAGGAACCTAAAAATATTTTGGTGTTTATGTGGCTTTTTTTGTTTGTTTATCTACAACGTATTTTTCACCTTTTTGATGCTAAAGTGTTACGGGGAGAGCTGGGGTTCTTTTATTCTTGGCTGTAGCTCTTTGCTCCATAAAGAATATGGAAAACCTAAGAAATGGAAATAGAGAGTCTACCAGTTATCTATACTTTATCCATGGAGGCTGTTCATTTCATGGTCCTACAGAGTTTTTTTGTCTGTTTCCCTGGGTCATTTTTTTTTTTTAAATGTAAATCACTCCCGTTACTGTGCTGTCTAATCTCTAATCAAATCTATTTAAGTCAGGTGCACTACAGGGCAACTGTATACTTGGAAGGGCTCTAGAAATGAAATCTGTTAAAGATCTAGATTAAATTTAATATTAAAGTTATGACTAAACAATTTAGCAAGCAATCAGAAGTTACAGGGAGACTCCTCACAGTCACTCCAGCATTCGCTAACTTCTTTGGCATGCAAAGTAATCTGTGCCATGTAACAAGTACTATATACACACAACTGCAATTTAAGGATAACACATTGCATAAGAGTGTGTACTTCTGCTATCAAAACTGGCTTTTACAGCCTTAAGCCTGGTCCTTAAAAGTAAGGTTAAGCAAGATAATGCTATCTGTGATATCAATGCTGTTGTCTTCCTCTGGATGCTAAGTAGTATCTCTTACCCCTTGGATTTCATTTCTCTATCAACCTCACTATATGATAGTTTATTGTTTCTAAGACCTGTTGTGTCTAAAATACTTTGATGCATAACCACTACCCTGAACTTCCCTTTTAAGGACGCTTATGTCAAGGGTGTATCAAACATGCCTTGTATCGCAGGGGGACACCAGTGCTGTATGAAGTAGAGCCAACGGAGTGTAGAAAGGGACCACTGACAGAAATCAGGGCTCTTTCCCCAGCCCCCCAATCCTGCTTATTTAGTCTAGCAGAATATAAGAGCATATGCACAGACAAAGTGGCATCCCATTACATTCCTCCAGGGTAAATAATTTATCAGAACCACTGCTGATTAAGTATAAATGTAGAGAGTGTCAGGAGTCCAGGTGACAGTGGTGTGTGCTGGCTTTTGCTTCCAAGGAGTGCAGGTTCATGTTTCACCCTTCACATTCACACCTACATCCTCTTTTGGGGAACTTTTTGTGGTGCTTTTGTGCCTTTTGTTGTTGTTGTTGTTTTACTCAACAGATCACTTTTAGAAGAAACCAAAATGCCTTCACTCAGGCTACACTGTCATAGCACACATTTAGTCCTAGAGCATGTATTCATTATGAGATAATAACATTTTGTTGGATCTTCAATAATTTTATCCCAGTTTCTTGATAAATTCATTTCAGTCTTCCCTCCTGAATCAATTTCATTCCTGAATTTAAATCTGTCTGTTTAAAAAATGTTCCAGATTATTTCTGCTTTAGGCCTATAGGCTTTAAGCAAGTTAAGGGTTGTGTACGTGTACCTCTCATCAGATGGCAATCCTCACTGCACTCTATAGGTGTCATACAGGCACTGGACAGGCCTTGGGACTCCCATAGCTCTTGGGACATCCAAAAGATAGATTTGTAACACCTGAGGTCCTGATGTGGAAATAACTGAAGTAACCAAGCCACTTTTCAAAATGGATCACAGCCGAATGATTTATTTGGCTCTTGCACCCCAGAGATGGGAAATGCCAACTGCTCTTTAAAATTCTAGGCCTATGCACCGCATATTAATAGAGTGGCTGATCTCTGCTGGTAGCAGCCACTTAGAACATTTTTGTTTAATTAGAATCAAAGTGTGTGTCCTACAGAAAGGGCAAAAAGGTCTGGATGGGAATTTGGAGGAGTGCTCTTTGTACAAGAGACCACAAACTGAAGCAGAAGCTTGAGCTGCTAGTGGCTGTCCAGAGTTGAAAGTTTTGACTACACATGAATCAGCAGGGGTAGCAGCTGGAATGCACAGCTGTGGAAAGGGATGGCAAGGAGGATAAAGCTATTTTCAGAACTCTCCTGATCAAGGAGCTTTAACCTAGTGCTGCCAGGCTCACTTTTGACGGGCTTCATGACATGCCTTGGGCCATCCTTGAGTCAGTCCCGCTGTGGGCAGGAAGGAAAGTGCCTCTAATGCACTAGAGTACTCTCTGCTGTACAGGGACTTCAGATGAAAGGATGAATGCAATGATTTTTAATGGGTGATATTTGCTAGATGGTTTACCAAAAAAAAAAGTAAATCTCAGAGGACCTGGCCCTTTTTAAAAGGATGAGAGGAAACTAACTGGAGAAAACACATGAGGTCTAGTATGGAACAGCTTGATAGGGCCATCAAAGAATTCCCTATCACAGTATTTTTGTGTCCACCAAAAAAAGACTACCTGGACTCGGCTGTAAATTGCATCCCCAAATCAGATATCTAAAACCATCTCAGCACTTTCTTACAGAAAGTGAGACACCCCTTTCCTTATACCCGCAGTCCAGCCATGCTCAAAGTGGAGCATGGACTCCTCTTGGAGTCCAAGCCCACTGATCTTTTGAGTTACCTTCCTCTTATTTCCCATATAGCTCCTTACAAGAGCATTAGCAAGAAATCCAGTGGAATGTGCAGAAGTACCTTCTAGACCCATAGAAAAAATGACAATTAATTTGTCTTTTGGCATAGATTATTTAGAGTAGGCAAAACAGTGTCTTTAAACTAACTGAAAGTCTACTAATTGCTAGTAAAAACTAAAAACAATGGTAGCTAACTAATACAAGACTAGTCATTATAGAATAGAAATATCTGACTCTTGTACTGGACTGATTAAACTGTCAAATATTTTTAATCAGACTATGTCTGGGCTGTTCCGTTTTTCTGTTGTCTTAAACTGTGTTGACAGCTATGCTAGGGAAAGTGTTCCAATGCACTCAATAGATGGGGAAAGACATAAAAGCTTCCCAAAGAATAACTGGGAAAAAATCCTTTAAATAAATGTAGCAATGAGCTTAAAACCACAAACATTTGTTGGAGCTAGTCTTGACTTTTCCCAAGTATTAGGCATATTCAAATCTAAAGTCCTGATGCTTCTCTGTTTGGAAGGATTGACTCTGGGGAAAAAAAAAAAAAAGTCCTTTAAGAATTTTAAAATTTTCAAACTGTATCGATGAAACATTTTTGGTGGCTTTTTTTTTTTCTAGTTTTGTTTTACTTTGACTTTTCAACTCAGATACAATACCACTTAGGTTTCTTTAAATCTGAATGCTGTAACAGTATTTATATAAACAGCAACACTTTTGTTTGAAATTACTGTAGTAATCAATTTTTTTTTCTGAACATTTCTTCCCCATGAAGAAAGCTGGTGCCATCAAGCTGTTTTTCCTTTTTGCTGGACAATCTTACAATGCTGATAATTTTGTCCAGCCTCCAAATTATACAGCTGCTGGGCTTTACTGACAGTCCCCCTAATTCAGGTTTTCTTGCTTTGTGGAATTTGATTAATCAACATCATTATTTTAAATTTACTGTGAAATATCTGTGAAGTCTGGCAAGCGTTGTAGCCTAAGTGAAGGGCAATGCTATCTAAACTTAAGATAGAGGACAGTAAGAAATAACATCTTGAGGAAGGAAAAAATAGACTCAGAACTTGCTTCTGAAATGTTTCTTCATCTTTGTGCTTATATATAGCAGTCATGTTCATCACAGACAATTTAGAGGATGGGGAGAATACTGGCTCCACTGTACATGTCTCTTTGACAAGGTGAATAGGAGACTGTCATTTCAAGCTAGTTAAGAAGAGAGTGAGAAGCCCTCTTGGAAATGGTACAAGGAAAGTCTGTGAGCTGCACAGGAGTCAGTCTTTTTTGGAAACCTTTTATTAGTACCAAGCAATAAACTAACTAGTGTGTGTTCAACATCATGAGCTACAGCTTGAGTGTTCCTCCTCCTGCTCGGAGACTTGCCAGTAGGAGTAACAATTTTAAGTAGTAGACGGACTTGGAGCCGTTCGGGCCTGATCCTGCAAGGTCTGCTCTCGATCGTGGCCTGTTACTCATCTCACGTAATGTACAGAGTCAGTCACTTCGGGTTGATGCAGCCAACTTACCTGATTTACCCTTTCTGTGGGTGGGAGAAGCGAGCAATGAGACTCTGCAACCCTCCTGTGTTTCTGAGTACTTGGCTGTAGCTTGTAGCTGGTTAAATCATCCTCTGTCAATAGGCACCTAATGATGGTATATGCCATTGGCATTCTCTCAGAACTCTATTCAGGGGCCTGCTTCTTGTGAAGGACTTGTAATGAAAAAACAGAGCTGTGTTGAATTCAGTATTTGAGTAGATTTGGAATGCTTTTGGGGGAAAAAAAATAGAGAAAACCATGACTCATTCTAAGACAGCCATAAAATACAGCAGCGCCAGAATCATAAACTGTTGTCTGTGAATGTATCACACATCTATTAGAGACAAACTTCTGCCAACAACTCTGTCAATAAGAGAAAGCCATTTGTCAATAATTTTTAAAGGTGGAACATGCTGGTATTTATTGCAAAACTAAAGTTGTCACTGGGGAGAAATCATGGCAGTGTTTCAGATTATTTCCTCCTCCTTTCTCAGTAGGCCTAGGTACTGTGCTGGGGAGCAGTAGCCTTCTTGAATATGTTTTGTGGACATTAGAAGCTATAAAGGAAACATAAGGAACAGAGTTTCTCCAAAGTCTCCTGGAGAAAACTGAAATGGGACCACTGGCCAAGAGGCAGCATAAAAAAAACATGCTTCAGAAAATGGCCTGTCTTGACATCCCTCATACAGGATGCTCTGATAAACCCAGAAAATTATCTTATCACTTAGCTGTCCTGTCTGCTACCTGACAATCAATAGATTCATAGAACTGGATCGCTAGCTGAATCACCCTTGTTGCAAGCAGCAACTTGTATTTTGCTGAGGTGGGTACAAAACATTAGCAGCTAAGGACTGAATGGGATAGATTGTTTTGAGGGGTATGACGTGTGCTCACACAGAAGAGGGGAAAAAAACCCCACACATCCTCATCCAACCTGTGACAGTCTGTATGAGGCACACTGGGGAATGAAGACTGTGATCATTGACAGCAGCTGAAATTCAACTATATATTCATAGTGTTTGTGTTGGTTTTCATAGTCTCTTAGAAAATATGGCAATGCTGAGAATAACAAGCGATAACTGTAGGAGGGGACAAAAAAGCAAGTCTGAGAGCTGATGCAAGGATTCCCAGCTTCTTAACTTTACGGATGACATAACTGCTGTCACCACAATCCGTCGATGCAAAGAGGCTGGAAGCAAGCTGGCAGAAACACAAATTTTTCAGTGACTTGACTGGTGGAGTCATTTATTTAACTGTCCTTTTGAGCAATGTTAGGACTCATATATACTCCCCATAGAGCACATGCTGTATATCCTCTCTATAAAATATGATGAAGCGCAGATCTTTTTGAGCACATTAGCAACCAGATCCAAAACAAGAGGGCTATAATTTTACAGTTACTGTGCACAGTCCATTCCCCCAACACCCCATCCCTTTTTTGGCTGTTACTTTTTAAAGCATGAAATACATCCTATAGCACAACCCTTCCTGAAATATATTATCAGTGCTTCTGTGGTGGATGGAACTGTCTAAAGATTTCTGTTAATGTTCCTCATTTTTCCAGTCTTTTTCAAATTGTTTTGAGAACAAGGCAAATCAAAATCAATTCAACTAGGAAATAGAAAAAGAGGATCCAGAATTGAGAGCACTATATAATAAAATTAAGTGACTATTAGGACTTTCAGTGGCTTAAACAATTCTAACAGAATGCTGGCTACAGTACTTTTCATGCAAGGGAATAGAAGTCTGTAAATACTTTAATTGGCAAAGCCAAATTTCTTTGCCACTGTTGACTGTGATTCAGGACCACCTCACCTAAGGAAAGAAAATGTGGAAGTTATGATGCCTGGTGTCTTTTCAAGTGCGTAATGAGAGAAACAATGAATGAGATGTGGTGCTGTCACCTTGTATCACCACTGATGTGGCAACACAGTGAGATGAAGTATTTTTTTTTCTAAATCTATGGGACTGGCAGGGCAGCAAAAGCTTATTTTAAAATGTCTTTTTTGCACATTTATCTGGGGAGGGGGAGCAGAACCTGAAGCAGAAAGGCAAGAAAAATATCAAAGGAAAAAAAAGTTACCCCTCTCTGTAGGAGTCCTTATGCTCCTGTAAGCAAGCAGCCTGAGAAAGTGGGAAGAGCTGCTTTGCTGTGGGATCTCCAGAGACCACCAGTTCCATTTCTACTCCTAACAGAGTTTTCCAGAACTCATCAGCAAATCAGTGGGTTTTTAAGCAAGTGAGTATTAAAAGAGTTTTGTCTGAAGCTTGCTTCTTGAGACAGAAACTGTCTCCTTTGGCTGAGATTGTGATTCCATTTTCTTGGCAAGTATGAAGACTGAAGAGCTTGTGGAGCATAGGGAAACTACCATCATATTCTAAAACAAGATGCAGAGATGGTATGGCAAAGCTATAACTTCTCCTGTCCCTTGGAGAAACTGTTGAACAGACCTGACATTGATGAGTCTGGGAAAGGAGTCTGACAGGGGGCCCACATAAAAATATGCAGTATTAGATGTTTGAAATGACAGGTGGCCATCTGACTGAAACCCCTCCTTGTCACAGGCCATGGGGACAATGTCTCACACACTTCAGTAGTTAAAATTTCAAAAACAAGCCATGTGGTTCTAGTCAGTAGATATTCTGATCCGTTGAGTGAATTACAAAGAATGATCCAGTAGGAATTGGCCTTAAATTTGCTCATCTATCATTCAATGTGTAACATGTTTTTTGCATTATGATTCATGCTGTCGTTGCAATTGCAGTAACTATCAACTGATAGCTGACAGTGGGAGCCCATCGAAATCTCAGGGTAAACAGGGAGGGTAAACATTACTTTCAGAGGAGTTGCGCCTGCCCCTCTCCATCAATTAATTTAATCAGCTTCATGAAATGCCATGCATTGTTCTTTGTTGTGTTGTCGAGGGAAGATGGGGATTTTAAAGGATGTGTGAGTCTCTTCTATGTGGCATAAATCAATAAAAAGTCTCACAGTATAAGGCATGGAAAATGGGCTCCTAAAGTGAAATCCTGGTCAGCATTCAGAGTTCTGCTTCAGTGAGGGAAGTCTCACTCCCAGAACTAGCAACCAAAGCATGCACAAACTTCCAAGTCAACAGTAGGCATTATCAGTCACATATAAAAGATACTGAATCTTTGCTTATTTGTGGAATAAACAGAGATAATTGCTGTAAGGAAAAAAGTGAAATGACACTTCTCAAAGGTCTGCTAATTGAACATCATTGCTATACACCAGTGCTTACTGTGCTCCTTTTTTTTGCACACAAAAGCCCTGTTCGCTGTCAGAAGAATTTTTGAAAGCCCAAAGAATGCAAGATCGGGTAGAAATTAGGCATGGACATACTGGCTGTGTTTTCAGAACATGATATATCATTCCCTTGCTAGTTTCTCATAATTCCTGACTCAAAGAGTACATTTTATTCAGAGAAAGCAGCATACCTGGTGTATGTCGTTGGGACATAGCCCAGATGTGTGTCGCGGACATGTAGTGCACAGAACTCTGCTATTTGTTTTCTAAGTGCATGTATGTCATGGAACTGCCCGTACATAATTCAGATATAGGTGAAAGGTACTTTCCTGAGCTCCCCTTATGATTCATGGGGTCTTTTAACTTTGTAGAAGCTTGCAATGGCAAAGGGCAAAGGTAGTTAGAAATGCCCTTGTTCCTGTAGGTTGCATTTGTTTAAATTCCAGTTCCTAATCTGACAGAGTGTTCTTAGAGACGTATCTTTTAAAACTTTCCAGTAATATTAATAGGCAATGAGGCTAACCTGCATCGATTTTACATAGCAAAGGATTTTCTTAGCTGAACTTTGAAGTATATGCAGCACCGTTTTCTATCACTTATCACTGTAGCATATTTGTTGTGTAAGAATGTCTCTTCATTCCTCCCACTGCTACCTTTCATTCTTTGCCAATCTACATAATGATTTTGGAGGATGAATGAAGAAGCTCTGTCTGGGCTCTTAATGAAAACTCCCTTTTTTATCTTATCTTCCACCTCAAAGTAACTTTCTGATAAGTTTGTTTGTTAGAGAGGGTAAACTGTTTGTTTCAGCTCTGGTTTAATTATGATACTGAACTGTAAAAAAACCCCAAAACTTAATGGAAAAGGATGCTTGGTCAGTGCCAGAGCTGGAAAAATACTCTTGCATTTCTATGATTACTTAAAATTTGACAATTGCTTTGTATGTGGAATCTAGGAAAAAGTTTATTGGTGTAATATTTACAAAAAGAGTGAAGTTTGGACATGAAATAATTCCCCTCAGTTCAGGTTTTATATAGCTAATCTTATTTAGTGTTTTCTGATTACTTTTTCCTGTCTGTGGAACAAGGCATAGGAAATCCAGTCACAAAAGAGTGTTCTCTTGTGACTGTTGCATACCTATAAGAAGATGATAGTCCTTACAAGTCTGAATTTAAACCTGCCTTCTGTCTGGATGTCTCTTGAGTATGTGTCCTTTTTTATCCAGAAATCCTGTTGAAATGGAAAGACTTTGGACATTTGTCCAGCGTGCCAAAATGTCCCAGATACAGTGGGTGGGATAAGTCTGTGGGACGTGTCAAGAATGGAGGCAGGTAGAGGCTGGTGATCAGCATTTATCCAGCAAACTGGGTTCAAATCACTGCTCCAGTGACAGGTATTTAGGAGGTTCTGTTCATGTATCACTAAGTGCAAAAACAAACATCCCAACTTATGGAGTTGAAGTCTCATGGCTGCAATCTAAGTCACCACAGCAATAACTGAAGCACAGAGAGCAACTCAAAATAAGCAGTTCAGAAAGAATCTACATCTAGCCAAATGGTGAAATTTATTCATGAGCTGAGAGGCAATATAGTGCTTTGAGACTTATTTGAACCCTATTCAGAGGATTGAAGTGATGCATATGCCTTATGCTGGTCCTCCACAGAGGAATGAAATTCATCCAGTGTGAATAGTTTTGAATAGAGAATGAATATTTAAACCACATGGAGACAACTGATGAATAGAAAAAGAGGATAAATTATCAAATTAATTAATATTAGTAGTGAGTGCTTACAAATACTGCTCATCAAGGACTAGACCTTTTGTTCCTCTGACTGGGTGGGCCCTTGCTGGTTTGAATTATCTTTGCAAGAAAACAATCATCAAAGAAGGCAAAACATATTTTAAGAAACCCTTTTAATACAGCATAACTCAGAACAAAATATACTATTGTTTAATACAGCTATCATAGGCACAATTCTGAATATATAGAAGTTAGCTTCTTGGCATGAAAACAGAACAATATCCTATTCCAATCTATTTCTTTCACTTATTATGAGGCTTTTTCATCGAATGTAATGTATTTGTTTGTAACAACCTGGAACATAGCTGGCCCATAAAAGTGGAAGAAAGAATTGTATAATTGCTTAGGTTGGAAAAGGCCTTTAAAGTCATCAAGTCAAACCATTAACCCAACACTGTCAAGTCCACCTCTAAATCATGTCCCTCAACTCTGTATCTACACATCTTTTAAACACTTCCAGGGATGGTGACTCAACTGCTTCTCTAGGCAGCCTGTTCCAGGGCTTGACAACCCTTTTGGGGAAGAAAATTTTCCTAATCTCCAACTTGAACCTCTCTTGGCACAACTTGAGGCCTTTTTTCTCTTGTTCTGTTACCTGGGAGAAGACACCAAGCCCCACCTCACTACAACCTCCTTTCAGGTAGTTGTAGAGAGTTATAAGGTCTCCTCTGTCTCCTTTTCTCCAGGCTAACCAAGCATGGTTCCCTCAGACCTTCCTCATGAGACTTGTGCTGTAGGCCCTTCACCAGCTTTATTGCCCTTTGGACATGCTCCAGTGCTTTGTTGCCCTCACTGTAGTCAGGGGCCCAGAACTGTACATACTCAAGGTGTGGCCTCACCAGTGCCAAGTACAGGGGGACAATCATTTCCTTAGTCCTGCTGGCCACAGTATTTCTGATACAAGCCAGGATGCCGTTGTCCTTCTTGGCCATGTGGGTACACTGATGGCTCATATTCAGATGGCTGTTGACCAACGCCTCTTGGTCCTTTTCCACTGGACAGCTTTCCAGCCACTCTTCCCTAAGCCTGTGGTGTTGCATGGGATTGTTGTCACCCAAGTGCAGGACCCAGCACTGAGCTCTTTTGAATCTCACACTATTGGCCTCAGCCCATCAATCCAACCTGTCCAGATGCCTCTATAAAACCTTCCTACCCTCATCTACCCACCCAACTTGGTGTCTGCAAACTTGCTGAGGGTGCTCTTGATCCCCCTCATCCCGATTGTTGATAAAGATGCTGAGCAGAACTGGCCCCATTACCCAACTCTGGGGAACACCGCTTGTGACTGGCTGGCAACTGGATTTAACTCCATTTACCACCACTCTTTGGGCCTGGCTGTCCAGACAGCTGTTTACCCAGCAAAGCGTATTCCCATCCAGGCCATGAGCAGCCAGTTTCTCCAAGGTGCTGCTGTGAGAAACACTGTCAAAGGCATTACTAAACTCTAGGTAGATGATATCCACAGCAGCAAGCCAAACACTAATGCTTGAATTTTGTGAAGCAGTACTGAATTATATATATATATATATTTATCTGTACCATAAAATGTAGAATTAACTCTTAAATGTAAACAGAACAGAAAACAGTGTAGAAGTTCTACACTGTAGTCCAGAAGATTTTGATGCTGCTACGACTAGTCCTTCTGAATATTGAGCAATACCCCTAATTTTAATCACTTTCAACTTCCTTAATATATGATAGTCTCACTTTTAAATTTTGACATTTTCTGTAATGCCTGAAGTCATTAAGAAGGAGGTTTTAGGGATATTTCAAAATATTTTAAAATTTGTTGGTGAAGAACTTCAAAAACATCTTTGTACTTGTAGATTAAATAATAAATCATTTTTGAATTATAACCAAAATCTTCTGCATTGTAGTATTCAGCCATTCACTCTAAATTTTTTGCACTTGCAATTTGTAAATCATAACACCTTAACAAATATTTTGAAATATTTATGTGCCCTGAGATCATCAGAATATTGGATAAAAAGGAAGGCTGCAGTCTTTGGTTTTATAAACTGCACCCAAAAAAAAAGTATTCCCAGATGGAACTATTATGTTTATTTGACAATTTTTCACTGAATAAGTTATTCGCTCCCTGTCCCTGTCTCCACTCTAGATTTCCCAGCTTTAGTTGTGGTCTATCTTCCTTAGCTGACACCTTGTAGAGTGTCATTTTATTTCAACACGGTGCTTAACGGATGCTTACAAGCTCTGTACTAACAGAGTTTTCAGTGAAGTCTGTCACTGGTCCAGCTTTATTTCTCCTGAAGTCGCAGTTCCCCACCCCCTACTCCCCACAGTTCAATGGTAGTAGTTAGGCCATTAACAAATGAACTCTGATCTGATGTGTCTCTCTTAAGTCTATGCTGTCAGAACAGAAGTCCCGTCCCTGATATATCTTAAAGTAGTCAGTTTTAATTTATACTGAACACAAATATGTGGTTTATGTATCCATGTATGCTTTCTCCTCAGCCTCAAGCTAGTTGGCTAAGATCTTACTTCAGCCTCTTAATAGCTTTATTTTTCCAAACCAATTTCTTTTTGGCTAGATTTTAGGCTTTAATAAAAGCCTTTTGTTTCAATGTACAACAGTGTCATCCTGTTAGCTATTGACATTGCTAGCACTTTGGATTTCTTTGTTAATGGCATTGCAATCTATGCAAAACATGCCTTCTCAATGGCAGAAAATACTCTGACCTGTGAACAAGGAAAAAGTCCATGTGATGTGGTCTAGATGGTAGAGATTACAAATATTGCAAATAAATGGTCTGGAGATAAGAAATGTGCTCTGAAGTGGCTCTAGCCCCTTCGGTATTCTGGAAGGTGAAGCAGAACAGGAGAGGTTAGACATGTTTGCAAGTACAAGTTAAGGGAGGCAAAGTCATCTGACTTTCTCAGAGAAGAAAGCATGGGAGCTAGTAGGGAAATAACAGCTAGCACATGGATCCCAAAATCCTGAAGGGACCAGAATACCTAAAAGCAGGAACAAGAGCCAGGAGTGGAGGTGAAGGTCAGAGTCCTCTCCTCAGTGTCCCTCCCATTGGCTGAGTGCAACCCTACCCCCTAAGCTCACCACAGCCTCCTGCCTCCCAGGTTGAGCTGTGACCACACCAGGCTCTCCTCAAGGGATAAAATACATCTTTCCTTCATGGCTCTTGTCTTTCACCCACTCATGTTTTGTTGTTCTTCATCTTTTCTACTGATGTTACTCTTCAAAATTGATTTGTAATTGTTGCACACTGTATTGGATTTAACTTCTGCATGTCCTAAATCACGTGCTTTTTTGGTTTTCTTCCTTTATTGGAAAAGGCAGCGTTGCATAGTAGGTTGCTGATAAGCTGATAGCTATTTGCCCCAAGTCAGAGATGCGATATTAATTAACCTGTGTTATGCAATGATTACGTGTATCGGTACAGCACGAGTCACTCTTCCACAAATAGTGCAGGCTTTCAGCTGGTTGCTACCTTAGAGCTTTCTATCCTTGTATTTTCTTGTTTGGGTGTTAATTGGTTCTCACTTTAACATTATTTTGTGAGACTCCATTAGATAGCCCTTTCCATTTTCTTCCTAATTATTCTGTTCCTTGGGAAAGTAAAAAATACAAGCGTATACAGCTGAACTTCCAACTGTCCGTGATGCAACAGATAAAACTTTCTCAAATAGTTATAGAAGTTGAGTTTTCTTGTAAATTGCATCACAACTGCTTTGAAATTCAGTGGAAATAATTAAGAAGTGGCAAGAGCATTTGTTGCAACCCCATCTTTAACATATTAAAATCTCTCCTGAAACAATACTGGCTATGGACAAAAGGTAGTGTTTCAAGAAGAAAATACAGAAGAAAATAAAGAGTTGGCCTGCCCCTCCCAACACATGCATGCACAGGCGGCCACAGCAGTTTGTAGAATGTCCCATTTTGAAATCCCCAGAATGCAAAAGAGACACTTGTTTTATTTTCTGCATTTGAAGTAGCCAGGTGATGTTGGAGACCCCCTTGAAAAAAATGACTCTATTTAATAGGAAGTAGGCTCAACAAAAAGTTGATTGCAACTTTGGGCATCACTCATTCACAGGCTAGTTTACTGCTTATGGATATGGGGAGCTACGGTGCCCCCAGCTTTTTCCCTGGAGTTTGCAGTTACTATAGGAACATATGTACGGACACGTGTGTGTCAAGAAGGCTTTTCTGCCATGTGCAGAGAACACTCTTTTCTAGTGCAATGTGCTGCAATCTGTGCTCAGAGCTGTAGGACTCCCATAGATTTATCACTGGAAGACAGTCTGTGGCACAGGAAAACAGAAAAATAAAAAACCCCAAACCTTCCAGTGTAACAACAAATCTATTCTGAATGATTTTTCTCTGTCAGTGGCTAGTGAGGTCTCTTCATGGCCTGATCTAACTCCTCATGAGGTTCTGACAAGGTGGGAAAAAGTATTTATAGATCTGGAATACTAATGGTGGGCTGTAGTTTAATATTTAATTCCCAAAAGCAGAGGTCTAAAGGTCTGTAGCTCACAAGTGGTGAAGCCAGAAGTACTGCAAATTACAAAAATCCTATTATGCACAACTGAGCAGGAATGTGCTTTATTAACAGCTCCCATGAATTTCTGGACTCCATCTCTTATTGCTCTAAATACATTAATTTTTACTTTTTGTCGTGGTTTGTCAGTTTGGCTAGTATGGAAGGCAATGTAAGGAAAAGAAATTAGCTATGCCACAGTGAGGCATATTACTTCATGTGTTAAGGTTTGGCTTTTTCTATATTTTGCTATAGAAAGATTACCTGTTTTCTCCGTTTTCTCATCTCATGCTGAGGAGTTGGGGGTATTTTTGTTAGTCTGTGGAGTTGTTTTTTTGCTTTTTCCCCTGTGGGGACATGAGATCATAGATATTCAATCCACATTAAGGAACTTAACTCCTTCAGTTAAGGAGATTTTCCAGTGACTGCTAAGGTGAATCTGCAGACTAAGAAAATCCTTGAGTTACCTGAGGAGGATGACATTTTACTCTCTTAACTGGCTCTAACTGGGCCTTTATCTCTTTAAGTGATGCTGTTTTGAAGACATGAACAAGATGTGTAATTGCAATCCTGTTGTTGCCTTTAGGTGCAATAGGTGCACTTGCAGACCTGGATGGCATGGCCACTCCCCATAAATGCACACCTGGTGTGTTTCCAGCCACGTGAACTGTTTCCAGAAGTGTAATTTAAAGTTAATGCAGTTAGTTCAAGATTGCACTTGTCTTTTCTGAAACAATATGTAAACCCCCTATTTGCATCTGAACATGCATATAATATTTGCTAATATGTTTTAAAAAAAGAGTAAAAAGGAAAGGAAGAAGAAAAATCATGCTGGAACCTTAGGCTTGGTGTTTAAAAACAGCCATCCCTTTCTTTCTCTCTCCTCCCCCTCCCTCAGTCAGTAGTTTTGGATCCTACGTAGTGCAACAGACACGACTGATTTAGACGGGAAAAAATGTGGAATGCTTGCTCTATAATTTACTTTAAAACAAAAATAAAGTGCCAAAAATAATAGTATAATACCCAATATGACTACCTTTTCAAAGGGGTATACTTTTACAGTAATTACTGCATGTGTAAAAACAAAAGGGATTTTTTACAGAACAAACTTGCTGATAGTTTAACATATCCCACACACAATGACTCTTCAGAAATTTTAAAGCATACAGTATAGGTCACATTGTACTGCTGCAAACATGCTTGTGAACTTTACTGAGGTAGTTATGCAGGCTCCATCTCATATCATCTCACAGTTTAGAGTTATGTTGGTGATACTTACTGTAAATGCTCATATATTACTGTGAACAGGATTTTAATTTGACAACACTACTCACTGTAATCACGCCCAACTGAAACAAAAAAAACCTTACCTGTTAGATACATAATGGAATGTGTTACAGTTTCTTTAATAGATTCCTGTAACTAACGTAAGAGTCTTCTAAGTTGCTCATGACTATTTTATCTTTGATATACTGCTATGGTAATCCCCCAGTAATGGGATAAACAAAGATAGGATCTTATAGTCATCAAATATGGCTCTCCAATAACCATTTATGGAAAATGAATCATATTAGCAGACAGTACCCTATTTCATTATCTTCTGCATTTATTCACTTGGGTAGAATCTAGATGGAAAATTTAGAATGCTAAAAAGCAAATAAAACAACCACCCTCTAAACCCAACCAAATGAAAACAAAACAGAACAAAAAATCAAAAACAAAAAACCTACTGCAGGAAGAATATTAATTTTTCAGACCACTTCTGACATGAAAGGGCTTCACGAGTCCACAAGATGAGATAGAATGCATGCATCAATAGCTACATTTTGGAAAATTTGGGCTTATTTTCTGTTAGAGAATATAATTTGATTAGCGATTATAATATATAATCAAGGACATAATTAAGATGGACTGAGACAGACACTGTTGCTGCCATACAGAATAAGAGATTCAGATCTCGTGGAGACAGGAGAGTGGGATGGAAAAAGCTGGGGAAAGTTAGACTGTAGGAAGGACAGCAAGTTGCAAAAAAATTACAAGAATGATTAACGTGCTCCCCTGAAGGCAACTTTCAACCTAAAAGAATTTTGTTTCGTGAGCAGTGATGACCAAGGATTGTTGTCATTGTGGGCAGTGTTAGATGTAATCATGTGCTGTATAAATCAGATGTGGTTCCAGATTTGAGTATAGATCTGTATCCATGTTTTCCTAAAACATAAGGAAAGGTGGTGACTGAGCTTCAAACTACAGTATCTTGGGACTCCAATTCTTTATTGGTCTTTCTTACCAGTAGAGAGTTTTGTGCCTATATTTCTGATGTATATTAGTGTGCAACCAAAATCAATGCAAATTTTTTTCAATGTTATCTTTTAAAAAAATTCTTTATATACTCTAAATTGGTGGCAGCTCTCGTTTCCTCCAATAAGGTACCTGACCATCTTTTTCTTTTAAGACATCTGCTATTTCAACCAGTTGTACCTGGTAATTTGAAAATTAAGCACATGAGAACCATAGCATTATTTTGAACAAAATCAAGCACTTAAATTAATTATAGTGTTTTATAGGACTCAAACTGTTAAGAAAGCACTATTTTTCATTGATAGAGTTGAAGTAGGTAAGATTTTTTTTTTTGCATAAAAGCTTTGTTAAAACAATGTATAAGTAGTATATTGCTAATTATCATCAGATCTCATCTGCCTTGCCTAATTCCTTTACTTAATAAAGGAAATGTGCTTAGTAGATTCTTAGATGTATATTTCTTGTCTTCATTGTCCTCATGTCAGGAAATATGTAAAATAGTGGGGGTGACTGTTGGTGAGAACAGCATTAGTGGCAGGACCTGGTTTTGGAAGCCCTTTTGTGGGCCTTTGGCATTGCTAGATGTGGGTTTCTGATTAAACATTTGTCTGAAACAAGAACATCTTTTTGGTATTTCCTGCTGTTTGGTCGTTACACCTTTTGCAATTTGTCAAAACTGAGGAAAAGATAGAATTACTGGTGGTGGCACTAAGCTGACACTATCCTAAACAAAGTAAGATGGTGCATATGAGAATTGAAAAAAAAAAAAAAAAAAAAGGGGCATTATTTCTTTATTCTTTAAATTCCATGTTTCTGTAGAGTATGCCTATTTTTTCAAGAAGGCATAAAAATTGTACCATGCAGGTAAATAGAGGCTTGATTAAATATCTTTATCATCCCATGTATTTGTGAATTTCTTATAACTTTATTATCTGTTTTCCACTGCTACTTGAGATTTTTGACTGCTGTTCAGAATCAGGGAACGTGTTTTTCTCGGTTAGGAATAAGAATATATTTGTATCTTACATCAAGGAATTGGTGGGCCATTTTTTGTAACTATTTTTACTGTGATATTTTCTTCTATAATAAGTTTGCTGACAAGTTATTTTTCCCCACAGGAGTAGTAGACTCAGGGAAATTAGAGATGGAAAAGACTTATAAGGTCATCTTGTCAATTTTCCTGCCAACACAAGATTGCTTCTTGCAAAGAGATTTTTTTTCTCAGTATTTCATCTACTGAGCCATATGAAAATTGTCAGAATATACATTTTCTAATGTAATAGCAGCAATGAGCACAGAGAAGCTGCTGTTTAAATTCTTTTTTTAGGGCAAGGATGGTCAGAACAAGCTGGAAAGAAATTTAAGGGCCATTCTTTACGAAGTGAAGACTATTTAATGATGAAGTAGGAGTAAGGAGTGAGTTTTTATTGACTAGCAAAAATTATCCACTTTCGGTAATGACATTTGATTGTTTTTATTTGCAAAATGTGCTTGTTGCAAGGTTCTGGCTGCGCGTACAAAATGTACACGTTAGGCCCCATTCCTCTGGCCATCACTCACAAAAAGTGTCCTTAGGAATGCAGTCCCACAGATTGCATTGAGTCATAGGTTGAGGGACTGCTTGTACAAATAATAGTTTTCAGCAATGATTGTATTAGCTGTGGGAAAAAAAAGTTAATATTGAGAGCTGGGTAACAAATATATTTTTTGTTTTATGAAACTTTTCAAGTAATCAAAAATGTTCCTATTGCATGGGTAGGGGGGGAAACAACTTCAGAAGTTTTCCATCTTGCAAAGAGCGTGTGGGTGTACTTGTGCACCAGCACAAACACGCAGACCAGCCAACACCCCTGTGCTTGGGGCACATACCCAACTCTGTGCTGTCTTTCAGCAGCCTCATGAAGGCACTTCCAGCATAAATGTCTCTCAGGCTCCTCTTTGTAGCTTTGGGAGCTCTTCTGTGGCACTCAATTTTTCTTTATGGAAAGCAGGATAGCTGCAGTGAAAGTGAGTGCCCTCAGTAGGACCTGATTTGAAGAGTCTTACATATGGTGTGAGCAACTATCTGAAAATGAGTTCTGAAGCCAGGTCTTGCATCCCCAGTGAGCACAGTTGGCTGTCCTTGATGCTCATAGTTTCGTGCTGGGACTCCATGGCTGTTTTCTCTTAGAAAATTTTATGAGAACTGGTATGTTCCACAGTGTATTTCAGCTTCAATGAACTAACTCCATTTTTTTTTTTTTTGCATTAAAATCTGTTAGATGGAAACATTTGCCACTAGGTCTATTTCTTCAGACCGCCAGCCTGTAATATCTTATGCTAATAACACAAAAGGAGGGTATCTAAAACTGAAAGCAACCTATGGACAGGAACTCTGGCCTGTTCTCAGAAGTAAATTCTGCAATATTAAAAGGCATCAAAAATACCAATCAGGTTTTTCCTACAGCTGTCTCTTTTCTCCTCAGGTGGTATTTCTGGGTATTACAGTCTGTCAATTTATATCATTTATTAGGAGAAAAAGGAATATTAACCTTGCAGTGACTAACTGTACTCTCCTTGCAAGGAGTAATGAAATTATGGCTCTGACTGCTGCAGATACAGTTGTCTCTGAATGGATTCCAACAGCAATGTTATAGATAACCACATCATAACAGGTTTTGTCCTTACATAGTTATCATTTCATGATAAATCTGAAACAGATCAAGGAAAAATACATATAGCAAACTGAAACCAATTGCTGCACTTCATTGCTGTTGTAACCACATCCCTAAGTTTAAATGCCTCTGGTTGCATTGATCCTGCTTATTACCCTCTCTATAAATGCTGTAATGCCCTTATTTGCTGACTTTATTCAAGCAGACTGATGCGATACAACGTTATTCATATAATTTTTTCCAAGTCCTTTTAATAACATACTTTGTGTGTGTGTGTGTTACTGGTTATATTCCTTAATAATATCTTCTGTGGCTTGCAATGGATTTTACATCATAAACTGCTCTGTGACATAGAAATAGGTGTGCCATAACTTGTTTTGTTTGTCGGGGGGTTGCTTTGTTTTGTTTTTACAATTTGTATGTGACAATATTTATGATAATACAAAATTCAGATTGAAGTTCTATCCAAGTTCCAGCTGAATAAGCATCAAAAGACACAGTGTGTAAAATACATTGTAATCTTGGTCTAAAAGTAGTGGCTGGTTTGGTATGTAAAAAATTCAGGAAACAGTGCAAATATTTAACATATTACTTCTTGGGTCTAGTGTGTCTGACAATTGATACCTTATAAAGAAGACTGTTGAAAAGCAAAATTACAAAGTATAACAATAAGGATCTGGGTTTATTTATTTTTAGCTTTTACTCGGGGCTTTTAACCACTTGATATTTTGAAAGACCTTTTAAATTCTTCTTCTTGTTTGGCAATGCTGCTCTACCACAGAATCACAGAATGGTAGGGGTTGGAAGGGACTTCTGGAGATCATCTGGTCCAACCCTCCTGCCACAGCAGGTTCACCTAGGGCAGGTTGCACAGGAATGTATATCAACAGATATGCATTATCTGCTTCCGTCTGCACATATATATTATTCAGTTGCTTTGCCCCTGGGATCTCTTAAAAAGCTGTCTGGAGATATCCATCTATAAAAGTAGCCTCTTTGCCTGTTTCGCTGGCTGTTTTTTAACGTTACTCACCTGCAGGGTCATTTTGAATTCAGTGGGAATTTCTTACCCTTTCATGGAGAAGTGGGAGTTGTTTTTTTCTAAACATCAGTGCTTGAACAGATGCACAAACATATTCTGGATGTAACTGCATTGCCTGCAGCAGTCCAGAGTTTTGGATAACCTAGAATAAATGTGAATCTAGATATTTTTAATTTTATTTTATTGTTACCATGGATTTTGATAAAGGGGAAAAAAGCTAAGATCTGGTGAAGGGAGAATGGAGGAAAAGGCAGCCCTGGGTCAAGTGCATTAGAAGTTCTAGACCCTGCCATTCTAATGTTACAGGTTTCATTATTGTTGTTGGGACAGGGGGACAGGATAAAAATAATAACAAAAATTAAAAAAGGAGGATCTCAGTGCAAAGTGGAACGTCATGTAAAAAAGAAGCGTAGACTCCAAGGGTTCCAACCTTACAGGCTGTGATTGTGAGCCAGCACTGGTAATGCAGTTACAAAAAAGAAAGTGCAAGGTCTGTGTTCACTGAAAGAAGTATTTCTAGAAGAAATGGTGATGTATAGCGCCAGACAGCACGTATGAGTCTGGTCCTCGTTGTGAAGCCATGTGAACAGCTGTATACCTTTTCCACCGTGTTTGAGGGAGATGGCTCAAAACCAGAACAACTTAGAAAAAAATGGCCTTTTCCAGTCTGAAAACCAGAAAACTAAGCAGAAATGACTAAACATGCGTGCAGGGTAAATGAAGTGGAAAATAAAGAGTTGTGCAAGACTGAGATGGACTAGAGACTGTGTCATTATTGACTTGGGATAAATTTAGGCAGGAAATTAGGTCAAGTTTCCTGACCATTATAGCACTGAGAGTCTTCCAGTGGGAGAGAAAGTGGAGCTACAGAAGTCTGTTAACATACCTCTGTAGCAGGGGACTAGACATGACAGTGCCAGAAACTGCTTTCCACCTTATGTTCCCCTCCTTATCTCCTGTAAGAGGAGGAGTAAGGTAGAGTTGCTGAGGATGGCAAAGACGTCTTGAGATCATCTGGTGCAAACCCCTGCTCAAGCAGGGTCACTTAGATCATCATCTAGGGCTGTGTCCAGTCGGGTTTTGAATGTCTCCACAGATGTAAATGCCACTAGTTTTCTGGGCAACCAGTACCAAGGCTTGGTCCGCCTCACAGAAACAGGACACTCTGTTTCCCAATGCTCAGATGACATCTCCTGTGTTTCACTTTGTGCCTGTTGCCTCTGGTCCTGTCACTGGGCACCACTGGAAAAAGCATTGTTCTGTCTTTGCACTCTTCCTTCAGGTCTTTATATATATATATATTAATATATATCAATAAGATCTCCCTGAGCCTTCTCTTGTTCAGGTTGCATGGTCCCAGCTCTCTCAGCCCTCCTCATAAGAGAGATGCTCCAGTCCTTTAGCCATCTTAGTGGGCTGAACTCTCTCTAGTATGTCTGTATCTCCCTTGTACTGCAGAACCGAGAACTGGACTGAGCACTTCCTGTGACGTCTCACCATTGCTGAGTAGAAAGAAAGGACCACTTTCATTGACTTGCTGATGATGCTTCTCCTAATATAGCCCAATATGCCTTTGGCCTTCTTTAGTGCAAGATTGCATCAGTGTTCACGGACAGTTTGTCATCCACCAGGACCCCAAGGTCGTCCTTAGCAAAACTGCTTTCCAGATGGTCCTCCCCCAGTGTGTAGAAGTTCCTGTGTTTATTTCTTCTCAGATGGCAGGACTTTTTAGCACTTGCCCTTGCTAAACATCATAAGATTCTGCTCAATCTGCTTCTCCAGCCTTTTACAGTCCTTCTGAGAATCAGAGCACACCCATTTGGTGTGTCAACCACTCCATCCAGTTTTGTATTGCTTTTGAACTTGCTGAGTTGAGGGGTTCATTGTGCCCTTCTAGTCTCCATGACTATTAAAAGATAATTGAGAGTGGCCTTACAATGGTATAGGCTGCCTCCCTCAGCACTCATGGGGTGCATCCTTTCAGGTCCCATGGATTTACGTATGCCCAGTTTAAGTGCTCCCTAAAGTGATCTTCCTCCACTGAAGGTACATCTTCCTTGCTTCAGGCTTTTCCCCTTCTCTCAGGGGCAGAAGAGAGAAATGTCAATATTGCAGTACTGTCTCCATCACCTTCACTGGATTTTGTAGGAGCTCCCCAACAGAGACTGTACTTAACAGGTGGTGAGGGAAAGGTGTGGGACTGATGCAGGGGCTTGGTAAATATTTATTATCATTTCTGCTGTGTGAAAGAACATTACTGCACCCCATTGTAGTTCAAGTTGATTAAGATGTGTTGTCTTTCTCATTCACTCAAAGTGGTACCTAGAGCAACAGTGAGAAAAGCAAAACAGATATGGTCATACTATGTAAAGGACGTGCCCAGGAGGTAGAAAGGCAGTACCTGGTAGAACATCTGTGCAAGTGGAGCAGGCCAGGGGAAACTCCATCAGGGACATTTCAAAGCTCCTTATCAGACATGTATATTACTGCCAGGCTTTGTATAGGCTGACTCCTGCTCTTTAAAATCTGACCCGCATGTATGTTTGTGTAAGATGAAAAGATTATTCGAGCTGTGTTATATTTCAGAACAGTTTTGGTATTGCATGTGGATGTTGAGGTTCATGATCTTATGTCAGACTTGCCAGTGTTGTAATAGCAGACCTTTAATTTTTTGTTGGTCATTTATCATATTTAAGATATATACCTTAAAAGTCTATATTTAAATTCAATTTAAAGTTCAGAACAGAAAGAAAGAAACTTTTTTTTTTACAACTATTTTCCCCCCTGAAAAGTTCTAAAACATGTAAAAAGCAGAAGTTTTGTAGCAGTGACATTGTTGTGGTCCAGACATTTCTGAGATGTAAAACAGCCTCTGTTGAAATAACACAGCAGTAGTGCCTACTTTGAACTACATGTAGAATTTAGGTCAACAGCATGGAGTTTATTTGAGTCACTCAGGGCCAGATCCTGCTTTTCTTGCTAATGCAGGTGGTTCCTGTGAAATCAATATGACTGTTTAGGTGATTAAGGTAAATTTAAAAAAAAAGATCTTTTGAAGATAATTCTTTCTTCAACAAACTTACTTAAAAAAACATTTTTTTAGAAAAAAGCTCAGCTTTAGTCCAACACTTTACTTCTGAGATATTTATGAAAGTAGTGTATTTGCATTAACTAAAGCTGCATGAGCTGGCTTCGATTAATAAAATTTGCTTCAAGATCCCCACTTTCTTTTTAGGGGATTTGCAGATTCAGTATTAAAAAAAAAAAATAAAAATGCTGGGACCAAGAGCTTGCTTTAATAATTAACTAAAATACAAGCGTGCATCACTGCAAAAACACAGCATAGTAGCATTTTGCTTTTTAGTGGGTTTGAATTTTGCCTAGGTTTTAGTCGTTAGGAGTGGTTGCTTCATTTACTCTGAAAACATGTAAGTTACACGACCACCTCAGAGTTCTAGAATCTAAAGTCTAGATCTGATGAGAATGTATTTCTAAACTGAAAAGCTGAATGCTTGAGTACGTGATGTGCTGAGAAAGCCAAGAAAGGTGATTTCTTTCAAATTATTTGGTTAAAGGTGAATAGACTGTATGGATCTTACTGCTGCTCTGTGCCCAGCACTTCAGAGGAGGACCTGTTATAACGGTCTCACAGCCTCACCCATTTCATACTGAGATCCAGAAAAAAGCTTTCTTAAAGTGATATTGCAAAGCTGGGTCAGGTATTTACTTTCCAGAAAACTTCTGTCTTCTCAGAGGAAGACCTGCTGATAACCTCCCCAAATAAGCTGGATAGGTATTCCCTTAACATTATCCTAGTAAGTGTATTTACAAGGTCGGGTTTCTAGCAGAGAAAAGGATGTTTATCTGGTGTTGATAGTACAGTAGGTTTTTACAGAGGGATATTGGATTTCAGTATTCCCCTTTCCACCTGCATTATCTTTTACAGATAGCAAATGACAATTGTTTGCTGACACTTTAGTGAAGACTGAGTGAAAGAGTAAACAGTTGAGGGGAAAAATCCTTGTGTAGAACAGCCAAAGTGGAAAGGAAAATAAGAAAAAGCTGTCTTGGAGAGGTGGGGGTGCTAAAAAACAAACATGAAAATCATTCTTGCAATTTAATGTTTTCCCTGATATTTAAAAAATGTAAACATTTGCAATTTTACCTCACAGCTCATCTTCTGATCCCAGTCATCTGTTCTTTCATTTGTTTGGTCTTTGGCTACCATTGTTTCTTTAAAACCTGGGATTTGCGGCCTTATATCTCAGGGTCTTATGAGAGAGTATTTTCTTGATTGTGCTGAGGTCTTCCAAGCCTGACAAGGCCAGCTTAAAAGGCCCTGAAATATAAAGGCATTGTTGAGAGTGTAAAAGGCTTCCAGAAGATAAACTCCTAAATTCTGGTTTTGTTTTATTCTGCTACTTTACTTTACCATGGCAAGATGCCTGGGCTCTTCTTTCGCTACATGTGCAAGCAAAGCTAACTTGGCATTTGCAGACTCTTAAATTTTGGGCTCTGTTTGTCAGCTGCTAGACACCTTACCAAGGCAATGAGCTGAAAGAGAGTAAAACTGCAAATGCTGGCTGCAGAGGGAAGCATTTATCCCATCACAACAACAGCCCTTTGTTTTTCTTGCATTTAGACTGGGTATCTGTTTAAATGTCTAGCTGTGGACACCTGACTTCTCAAGGACAAAACTTGGTGAAATGCAAAGGTGTGTTTAAAGCTTTGGCTTGATGAAATAGGAAGGCAGTGTCTGGCTGCTGCTAGTTAAATCTGTGAAATCCATAGACTAAATTTCCAGCTAAATAAAAAAGCTTCCTTTCGTAAGGCCACTTTATCTCCTCTTCCAGTCCTATAGAAACTAACATAACTTATACATTGTACTGTATCTTGTTATCTACAGTAACATTTGGTACGGCTGGTTTCCAAGGGCAGCTTCATGAAAAGGTGCATTGTATTTTCCAAGCAGTCAAAAGTTAGTACTGCAGGTTTAGTCAGAGTAGCAGGGGGATAGAGGTCATCTTCATCGTTCTCAGTACTCCCCTTCCCCCAAAAGGCAAAACAGCACAACTGAAAAAGTTGTGCACCACCTGGTTTTTCTATTAATATCATTCTTCATGCAGTTCTGTAGCTGTGAGCCCGCCGAGATCTGTGCAGCTCACTGACGCCAGAGGCCCGGCCCTCCGCAGAGGTTTGGCTCTGTCACTCTACCGGGCTGAAGTCAGCAGAGGCGACTGCAGTGTCTTGCTGCCGGTGGATGCTGGGTTTCCGCCTTGCTTTTCTGGGAAACAACAAGATTCATGTGCAGGACTTCATTGCAAGCTGCTGCTGCATTATGCTGCTAGGCACTGCTGTGGTGATAGTAATCCATGATTTCGGGGCTGGCAGGGCAGAAATCCCAAGCACGGCAGCCCTCTGACAAGCATTGTATAACCACACTGGGCAGTGAAGCCTGCTCCATCCTGCTTCATGTGGCGTTATTACAGAGCCAAGCACCTCTTTTCTTCAGGATTTAAGCTTTTGCCATATCGCTGTTTGTTGCTTTTTTTTCTTGAGGTGACTCTCAGGGTTGCAGAAATGAATCCTTTGCTGCACGTGATGTCTGCTATTGATTTTGGATGTTGTATAACCTTCCTTTCCCACCATTCCTGCTTCTCATACAAAAATGTTTCTTGGGGGAGAAGGGCTATGAATAAAAAGGACATTTTGTTCCATAAACTGTGGCACTATGGACGGCTTTGTTTTGCCCCATCTGTCCCCAGCAATAACCTGTCTCCCTTCCCCTGTGCCCCTGATGGGATTTCTCACAGTATATCCAATTTCCTTTACCCACACCCCAGAGATAACCCCTGTGTGTCCTCCTTTCCTTCCCCCAACTCTTCAGCACCATTGTGTTGTTCCCTGTTGCGTGCTTGCAGGGTCCTCTGGTTGCTGACTCATGGATGCAGAAAAAAATGCCGGGAAGAGCCAATGGAAGCTGCCGTGGAGGCACAACCAGACTCTCCTCCTGCTCTCTTTTTCCATCCTCAGCTTTCTGGACATTTATGGGAACCTGATATCTTTCTGAGTCCTACCTGACCCTGTCAGTCATAGTTCAGACTAGCATATAGGTTCAAAAGTGGGAGGAGAGGCAGGTGGACTGTGAGCAGAATCATAGAATCATTAGGGTTGGAAAGGACTTCTAGGATCATCAAGTCCAACCTTCATCCTAACATCCATCTATCCATTAGACCATAGCCTCAAGAGATATGTCCACTTGCTTTTTAAACACCTCCAGGGATGATGACTCCACCACCTCCCTGGACAGCCTGTTCCAGTGCTTAACCACTCTCTCAGTGAAGAATTTCTTCCTAATATCTAATCTAAACCTCCCCTGATGCAACTTGAGGCCATTTCCT